>JAEUYN010002106.1:0-271123 GCA_018257835.1 Euura lappo | reverse complement strand
CTGGGTCTGGCCTCGATGTTACTGTTATCAGTGGCTCCTTACACTTGGCTAGAAATTCGTTTAGCTAAAAGAGGAAAAAGCTTGGCTCCGTTATGACCGCGTAGAATTGGATCCGAGTTACTCAGGGGTAACAAGCACTCTCACAGTGGATGAGACAGACTTGTTCCATCCAGCTGTATGGCCAGAAGACATTTGACAAACATCAAAGACACGGCGAGAAATGTCAACATATTTATCTGCCATACGAGAAACTCTCAGAGCTCCAGTCGCGAACTGAACTCAGCCTTTTCTTCCTCCTAATATCTTCGGTTCGGTTTGATCGGAAACGTTTACAAATAACTTCGATGCTGGATGGAACGAGTAAGAAAAATCTGTCTAGGTTTAAGATTGTTTAATAAAAGAAAACTCTAAAAGAAAAGAAAAAGTAACTCTGCACATATGTGATTCATGTATAAAGAATATTTACCCTCTTTTTTGGCTAGGGCTGTTTTGTATCTGTACAGTATGAGGAAAGACCTACGAGTAAAACTGAAAACGCCTGAGGCTATGCAATCTATCGTACTATGGCATGGACGATGAAAGATGGGTTGCATATTTTCAGGCGTCTCTTCAGAGAATCTATTTTCAGTGAGTCTTTCCAACATATGTTTAATGTTTGGTGTTGAGGTTCAACTAGACGAAGTTATACGTGTATACTCTATTTTTTCCAACCTTTAACTTGATGACTGAAAAATAGAATTAATCAGGTCAGATTTGTAGATCGAAGAATTTCCAACTTTTGTTCGTCCCGGTACAGAATTTAATTTGATCAGTCGGGTCGAGTGTTTTTCCTGATGAAATTCGAATTTAATTTGAATACCAGAAGACTGTTATCCAGTTTTTTGTAGCTATCATATCCATTCATAAGGCTGCGATGAAGGGGCTGGAAAATTTTATTGTAAAGTATAGCGATGTTGAGCGTTGAATGGATAAAAATCTCACATATTTACAGGGAAGTATTTATACTTGAGCATATAAGTAGGATATAAAGCACGGAATTGAACATAGTATTTCGTCAACTAACACCTGCTAAATACAACATTTTTAAGCCCTACGGTTTTGAACCCATTTTTCATGAACATTAATGAAAGTTTAGTGTCGCAAAATTATTACTACTTCGTATTAGGGAATATAGACAAAATACGACAGTGCCTGAAGTAAGAATTGCATTTTTATTTCTTCAACTAATCTTCATTAGTCTCTCGTCAGTCATAATTAGTCATAATTACAATCACCCCCTGAATACAATTCATGTAGAATATTGTATTATTGTTTCTATAATTCTATTAAATTGAGTGCTCAGACACGTTCAACATATCCGAACTAAATTTTAGTTTGTCTTTCGAATCACAACAGTGGCAGAGTGCGTAGAGAATAAAAAAAATTCTGATTGAGTCGTAGAATGAATTACAGGAACCTTATGCCCGCGATTGAAATTTACATACAAAAACACCTGTGATATTATGAATTAATTATTGAAGCTCATCGCCGACGAATTTCACTCGATTTGATATCGATTTAAATCCAGATCCCGCATTTTGCACTCTGTCTTCGGTTTTAATTTGAACATTCTATACAGAATATTTGGGGTTGCTCTTTTTCAATTAGAATCACAAAATTGTCTCGTTGGAAATGTTTCTCAACGATTATAATTAATTTTGAACCATACCCGTCTCCATGTGTACAGATAAACAAAGTACTACATACATACATACATACATCGAATCACCAGACTATTATCGAGGAGAAAAAAAGATGAAATTGTATAAAACTTTTTGTGACAATCTATCAAATACGTATTATAGGTATATCGTATTTCTATATATAATTTAGAAACCAAACTAAGAGATTAACGAGTCATTTTTTCACTAAGTTCTTTAACTGATCAACGATTTGGCCGGGGACATGGCTGAAGATCTCCAGAATCTGTACATCAAATAAGAAACGTTATACATAATACACCTATGTATTCAACTTAAGATTTCCTCGTGGAGAGGGGCAGGACTTCCTTAGATTAGAGAACAATATGGTTAAAAACCCGTAATTATGTCTTTCGATTTTCGCAAACGACAACTCATACAAACTTTTGATAAACATATCTACTGAAAATTTTTATGGTAAAGTACAGATATATGATGTCATTACCGTGTTATGACCGAAATCACATTATGATTTATCACATGAATTATTATGTATTTTATTATGTGATTCTTTAAATGGTCCGTAGATTTGTGTAAAAAACATATTTAATTTTGTAATTCATCATATGATTTTTCATATGATGATATTTTCATGATGGAAAAAGAAAAAAAAAAAAACCTGGACTGGGATCGAACCGACCACCGTCGGATTCGGAAGCAGACACGCTACCGTATGAGCTACGCCGCTCGATACAATGCTTGTGCAGTTTTAGACTCATGAATCTCAATCATTTCCAAGGAACTTGGGAAGTAACGTAATGATATCAAAGCTTATGAACCAAAGACTGCGACTGCTTGACATCGAGCGGCGTAGCTCATACGGTAGCGTGTCTGCTTCCGAATCCGACGGTGGTCGGTTTGATCCCAGTCCAGGTTTTTTTTTTCTTTTTTCCATCATGAAATATCATCATATGAAAAATCATATGATGAATTACAAAATTAAGTATGTTTTTTACACAAATCTACGGACCATTTAAAGAATCACATAATAAAATACATAATAATTCATGTGATAAATCATAATGTGATTTCGGTCATAACGCATTGTGATTTATCATATGATTTATCATGTACTTTTTTAACACTTTTATCATAAAGAGTTTTTCAGTAGGTTCCCCCAGTATCTACGGGAATCTACGAATATCTACAAACGGAATGAAGCTGAATGTTCTTGTCTTGAGTTGTCGTAGTTTTTCGTAGTTTTGGCAGTGGAAAACTACGGATTTTCATGAACAATTACAAAAATCTACAGTTTCCCGACAACGGAATATCCCTGGTAAAAATAATTTTCACGTCAAACTACAAAAACTGTCAAATCGTAGAAATGTTCAGAAAATCGGAATTGTTTGCAATTTCTCGTAATTTTTCGTAGTCTTTCGTAGTTCCGGAAGTAGAAAACTACAAAATTTCATGATTAATTATGGAAATTTACATCTTTCAAGCAACAGAATATCTTTACTACAAATATCTACGAAAGTTTACGAAAATCTACGACCATGATCAACCCGAAAAAATTTTCGTAGATTTTACGGAATATGGTAGATAAGAATTGCACAAACTATGAATATCTACGAACATTTACAGAAATTTACGACTGAAATGTATGAGAATCTTTTACGTAGATCGCAAGTATAAAACTACAAAAAATTACGATAATTTAGAATTTTCTACAACAAAAGTGAAAAGTCTAATTGCCGGAAGGATTTGATTAAACTTTGGCGATTGTTTGTTGAATAGTACGAATTTCTACGCAAAATTACTATAATGTATGATTTTCTACGAAAAGCTGGCAGAATATGAAGCTTAACGTGACAAAGCTTTTCAAATATTCAGTTGAAGTTCCATGTCGGTCACTAACTTCATGTTGCCAGAAAATGTCAAGTTCTGCAAGGAGATGAATTTGGGCGAGTTGAAGACCATACATCTGGGGATCACCGAGGTTAAGCAACATCGGACGCGGTCAGTACTTGGATGGGTGGCCCCTAAAAGTGAGCTAGGTTCAAATCCTTCTGGGGGTAAATTTTTTTTTTTTAAATTTTAAATTCAATAATTCCATCAACGTTGAGTAGATTTTTTCTAAAAATAGGTCGAATTACTATGAAATCGCTTCGTTTATTAAATTGCGGTACGGGTAGGATCCAGGTACAATCCCGAAACTGGCTTCTACAACTATCTACGAAAAAACTACGAGGAACTACGATAAACTATGAATACCTAGAAACGACAATTCATATAGACATCGAATTTCATTCTACAACTATCTACGAAAAACTACTACTCTGTACAAAATCTGGCGTAAAAATAAACTACGAAAAGTCCGAAATCCGATACTTTTTCGTAGATTCTTTTCGTAGTTTGGCGTAGAAATTATTTTCACCAGGGAGCAGCATTCCTAATTGCAAGTTATAAAAATCGCAGCCCAAAACAGTATAGCGATACACATCTGTGTCTGATTTCCTGATTGAATAAATGAGAGACGCTAAAACTACGGTGTAACGAGAATAGAATAAACTGGAATGGCTTATATCTGATGAAGAAAGGAAACAGGATAATGGAGAAAAAAAGAAATAATTAATTGAGAACGTGCGACCAACAGGATAAACATATATTATCAATGTGAATATTGTATTTCGCAGAAGGTGACCCGTTTTTCTAATCTGTTAGAGCAGTCGGTCGCTCTCACTTTTATCAGCACACCACTTCCTCCCGTGGAAAGGTATAAAAAACCTCCGCAGGGTAGATCCTCACACTCTGTTCAAGTAGCTAAAGATGGAGGGGTATCCTCCGTGCTAGTGTACCAGTCGTTTAAACAAGTTACATTTCCTCGGTCACGGAAACTTCGTCTTCAAGTTCTTCTACTTACTAGTATCAGACTCCTCTGAGTCTCGATCGCAATGTTTTCCCCGAGACTGTGTCTCGCGGTGATCGCATTGTCTGTAATCGCTGTAGTTTTGGCCGAGGAAGAAGAAGATGCTCCTGAAGCGACTCAGGAGAATGGAACGTTAGTATTGCTTTTTTTATCACAATAATTTTTTAGATTTATTCAAAATTTCATAGAATCATTTCTTCTCTTTCGATCGTTAAATCTTCATTTTTTAAGAAGAATATTTTTATTTATCCAACTATGCAAACATTAGTCCTGATTTATATGCAGGGGCTGTCCACGTCAATTCATTCACTTCGTCATTCTTCCTGTTGTTGTTCTTGCTCTGAAACATTTTTCTGAATTTTTTCCGATTTTTTGGACCAATCCTTTCTGAGTTATGATTTTTTTTTCTCAAATTTTATGACTAACGTAGAACAGTCTCCTGCTCGCGAATCGGAAGCCAAAGTTTTCTTATATTTTGTTACCCGATGAAAACGTTTTTTTTTTTGCCAAAAATAAGATGAGTTAAAATTTTTAAATCAGTTTGAATTGAATTTTCATTTTTCCAGATCGAAAATAGTATTCATACATCTAAGGATGAATTAAAGTCATGGCTTCAGCTTATTCTTGACAAAAACAAAATGTTTTTATCAGCTATTTATAGAATTGTTTGCTTGTTTATAGAATTTCTTCCAATTTCGAAAAAAAAACGGTACTCTTTTTCGTTCAAAAAAGATGTAACTCGTAAAGGATTGGTTTGAAAAATCTAAAAAAAATTCAGAAATAAGTTGTAGATCAGCTAGGAGATCAACAGAAAAAACCATGAAGCAAATCAAAATGTTGCGATCTGGAGGCTAGGTAAATTGATATGGACAGCCCCATATTCCACGGTGAAATAAGAGTAGAATAATCTCAAAGATTGAATTTCATCGGATAAAATAAACAGTTAATCTGCAATTGAAACAGCTTAGCGGATGGCCCTTATGTACCGATGTTTCTGAGGAATCGATTGAACCAAAATCTGCAATCCCCCAGCTTGTCAGGAGTCAAAGGTGGCACGAAATCAGTGAAGTGAGTGGCTTCCGCTTTCGCACCGTTTCGATCTTTATCCCATCTATCATAATTTCCCAATTGGTAACGCGTGAAAACGGAAACTTCCAGGGGAGGTCGTAGTTCGTATTCGAGGGGTATCAAAACCGGGAAACAGAACTCTTCCGGAGTCAAAACTGGCGTGAAAAGCAGTAGAGTGAACGCCGGTGGGTCGCCCCAGAGTGAGTGTGGTAGCGAGCCGACTCCTCCCGTCCATGCTTTGCAAGAATGCTCCAAGTACAGGTGAGTGTCTGTCTTCGCGTGAGCTGAAGATATTCAATTTAATTTTCTCACACCCGGTCGCAAAATGCCACTTTTCATACCTCTTGAGCGGGCGCAAAACAGATGTTTTCGGCCCTCGGGCGCAAACGACTCTTTTCCTGCCCTCGGGCGCAAAGTTCCGTTTTGCGCCCGCTCACTCGGTCTGAAAAGAGGCATTTTTGCAGACCAGGTGTTGAGAAAAAAATCGTGTGCAACACGGGCGCAAGGCTATTTTGGCGAGTGTGATTGCAGTACACTCGCCTTCGGCTCGTACTGCAAATTTCACACTCGAAAAATAGTGTTTTGCGCCCTTGATACACAATGTACTATTCCGTGATCTATATTCGTCCACATCAGCGGATGCCGTGTTACGTGCGATGGAGGATACCAATTTGCAAACGGCAGGAATCAGGTGATGGTCACCTGCCAGGAGGGCGTGTGGAAAGTTGGAAGCACGGAATGGGCCGCAGTCTCTACTTGCATACGTAAGACATGATCGCAGTGGTGGATGATAGTTGGTTTTTCTATCACCTAATATTCGTGATTTTTTTTATTTCCGGTTTTTAGCAATCTGCTCACCGGAGTGCCAGAACCGTGGTATTTGCGTCGAACCGAATCAGTGCAATTGTCAAGATAATTATTCCGGACCGCAATGCCAGTTCAAAGATGAACCCTGCCTGAATAATCCTCCGCCAACTTTCAACGCGAGGAGGCGGTGTAATTCCCAGTATGTATATCACACGTAATCGCATAGAAGTTCGTAAGCGTCAAAAAGGCTCCATTTTTGTGATACAACGATATAATCTTCTGAAAACCTTCAGAATCTATTAGTAGAGACCAAAATACGTTTTCAAGAGTTAAGACAAGATTTAGACGTCTAAAATTGGGGCATTTGACGTCCATACGACGACTTTTAGACAACTTTGAGTTCTGTGCTGTCTAGGACGCATCGATTAGACAGTATTTGAAACTGAATTTCCGAATGATTGATAAAAAAAAAATCAAAGTCATACCTGCTAATTTTTTGGTTCAGCGAATAATTTAGACAAATAAGAACTGAATTTGAAAAAAAATCTACCGCGAAATAAGAATTCTGAGATAACGATTTCAATTTTTCATATTTTCTTTAGAAAATTCGTGACGAAAAAGCGTAATCAATTAATTTTTCAATTCCAACTTTTGAATATATTTATTCTCATATGCTCCGTGGAAATATTGATATTGATATTTATTCAGGCTCAAGTTTTACATTTACCTTATTCAACACATATACGGTTATTTACTGAAAAAAATTAGCAAAATAAACGCGGAGCAAAAGTAAAATAGATTGCGCTTTATCAAACTTAATTGTAATAATGATACTGATTTTAATAGAACTTGGGAAATATGAAGAGAATATTTTTATATTAGACATGAGCGTAAAAGGTCGAACATAGTATCGCACATACGATAAAATTAGAATAAAAAAGGAACCATTCGACGTGTGTATCATGACTTAATCTAATCTCGAAGCCCCTCATTAACTGTCGCAGACTCTGACTTCATAAATTTCAATTCGTGCCACAGAGGAAACAACCACATCCCATTAGATATTACTGCATATCCGCTATATAAATCGAGTCTAGACGCGGTGACCACAGCGGACCACAGAGTACTTCCGGCAATTATAAAGGAAGAAATTTCGCAATTCATTCATTTATTTGTTTCCAGCTCTTGTACTATAACTTGCTATACAAATTATACATTCCCCGACGGCACTGGAATCACAAACCTAGTTTGCAAAAATGGAAATTGGGTCCCAACTCATCCTGATTGGGTTACTGTCCCGGATTGTGAAGGTAATTCTAATTTTCTTCACTTCTGTGTGAATAAATTTCCGTGAAATTTCTAGATTCTAAAATATTCAAAATTATTCTTCAGCTGTGTGTTCTCCGCCTTGCCAGAACGGAGGAAACTGTCTCGCTCTGGACATGTGCCAATGTCCAGAAAATTTCCGTGGTCCGCAGTGTCAATATTGTGAGTTAAAATACTTTCCCCAGATCTTGCAGTTATGTTCAAATTTTCCAGAGTTTTTTTTCACCTATTATATATATGTACATACATATAATTCATCTATCCAGCTGTGGACACGTGCGACGTTTCTAAACTCGGTTTCAACGGTGGCTACAACTGCAGTGGCGACGGAGAAAAATTTGCTTGCGAACTAAACTGTCCCGACGGCATAAGATTCGAGTCTACACCAGCTTCTGTGTACACCTGTTTGTACAGCGAGGGTGTCTTCAAACCGCAACCGGTTCCGCAGTGTAAAATTGAAAGCAACATGATAATCATTCCTGCCGGTGGTTGGAACAGTTCATACTTCGAAATGACCAATCACTCGTGGTCAAGCGGGGACCAATTTGGATCGATTTTTGGCACAACCAGTCACGGAGGATCCAAGACGGGCGTCATAGGTCAATCCGGTCAATTTCACGGAGTAAGTGAAGCTCATTCATCAAACTGTACAGCTTCCTGACATCAAATTCACCTAATTTCCGCTACTGTCTCTGCAGCATGGCGGAATTATTCAGGAGGTTGGTCAGGAATCAGGGAACATGGGCCATGGTCAAGGCGGCGCATTTGGAAAGAATCAAGGCCAGTTGGTAATCATCGAACAAAAGCGTCCGGAGCCCTCCGTGTGCTTCACGTGGGGCGGAGTGCATTACAAAACATTCGACGGCAAGATTTTCAGTTTTGAAAGCGACTGCGCCCACACGTTGGTCCGTGACTCGGAGGATGGCTTGTTCACAATCACAACAACTAACAGCCCTGGTTGCCGAACTGGTGACGCAGCTTGCTTCAGGATCGTCAAGATCTTTCTGCAAGGAAAGGAGTACACTCTTACGCTCAGCGACGAGGGTTTACCAGAATTCAGGACTAAGAAGAAGGTTCGACCGCTTCATTCGCATACATACTCACCTAGTTTCCTCTTGTTTACTGAAATTTAATACAAGCCCTTTCATCAACGCAGGCGTTGACCATACCGGGTCAGCTATCAGGAGTGCGAATTGAAATGTCCGCACACTTCATGGTCGTGACGTTGGATTCGATCGGAGCGAGCCTGAAATGGGACGGAGGATTATTGATGCAGGTTCAAGCGTCCGAAAGCCTCTGGAACCGAACCGCAGGATTGTGTGGCAACATGAACGGAGACAACACTGACGATCTGACGTCTAAAGACGGTGCTCGTCCCAAGAGTATCGCGACTTTAGCCAGCAGTTGGAGAGCCCAGAGTATTGGTGGTACGTTAATCGTTGTTGTTGATAACTTCTCACCAACCAAAATCTGTAATTCGCCTCCCTTTCAGAAACTTGTGACGAGTACCCCAACGTCGAACATTCCTGCAACGCCAGAGCCGACCTAGCCGATGAGGCTTCTAGATTCTGTTCAACACTCCTCGCCGATCGGAGGTTCCAACTATGTTCCAGCGCCATTGATTTAGGCGTATTAGAGACGGCTTGTCGCTGGGATTACTGCGGCTGCAAGAACGTGGACAAGAAGAAATGCGCCTGCGACACAATGAGCGTGTACGTCAGGCAGTGTGCCTACAAAGGAATCATCACAAAGATGGAGTGGAGAGACGACGCGACTTGCCGTGAGAACTGAACTTTTGACTCTGTACCTTTTCCTCAGTTAGCCGTTTTTTGACGTTCGATTCCCCACAATCAGCCATAAAATGTTCCGGAGGACGCGTCTACATGTCCTGCGGTCCAAAGACTCAGGCGTCTTGCGGTGCTCAAACGGAAACAGAAACCGGAGGAGATGGGATCTGCGAGGAGGGCTGTTTCTGTCCCGAAGGATCTGTTTTGCACGATGGAAAATGCATCTCGCGTGAAGAATGTCCCTGCAAACTACGCGGAAAATTCTTTCACCCTGGTGCGAGTACGTCCAGGGATTGCAACACCTGCACCTGTTCGTCTGGAAAATGGGTTTGCACCGAAGCAAAGTGCAGCGCCCGGTGCGCAGCCATCGGAGACCCTCATTACTCCACATTCGATGGAAAACGTTACGATTTTATGGGAAAATGTACCTACTATCTCGTAAAGGGTGACGACTACAGTATCGAAGGAGAAAACGTTGCTTGTCCAGGGGCAATTTCTGAGGTGGGTAGAGCTGTTTTCCACGCTTCTTGATAGAGTTGTGTGCCCAAAATTCACTGTGTTATGATTCGACAGAATATGGCGTTCACATCCATATCATCCGACGCTCCGTCATGTACTAAGACTGTAACGATCAGAGTGAAAGACGTCACGATCAAACTAAAACAGAATCGTGAACTCTTAGTTAATGGCGAGGAGGTAGATAAATTGCCTATTTTGAGTGGAGGGGTCGAAGTCAGAGTAGCCAGCAGCATATTCATCATCGCTAAGTTACCAAACGGAATTGAAGTCTGGTGGGATGGAATTTCCCGTGTTTACATCAACGCGCCAGCCGAGTTCCATGGTATGTTGACTGAGGTCATGTAACGATGAATCATTACACGTTCACTGTTCACCAATGTTCTCAATCTCAATTCAAGGCAAGACGAAGGGACTGTGCGGAACGTTCACCATGAACCAAAAAGACGATTTCGCAACCCCAGACGGAGACGTAGAACAAGCCGTAATTCCTTTCGCGAATAAGTGGAAAACGGATGAGTCCTGTCCCGACGCTCCTAAGAAAGAACCAACTCATCCATGTGAAATAAATCCCCAGAAGAGGGTCGACGCCGAGGAATACTGTTCGAAAATTCACTCGCAGTTGTTTTCCGGCAAGTATACCTGACCCGTCGAAAACAAAGTAGAATCATAATTAATATTCCCTTTATTACAGACTGTCACTGGCACGTCGATCCGGAACCATTCTACAAAGACTGCATGTACGATATGTGTGCATGTGAAACGGACATCAACCTATGCCTCTGTCCAATACTAGCTGCCTATGATAAAGAATGCGCTCATCAAGGTCTAAGATTGTCGTGGCGTCACGAGATTGATCACTGCAAAGTCCACTGCCCTGGCGGACAGACCTACCAAGTCTGTGGCAATAGTTGTACGAGGTAAGAATGAGATCGATGCAACGTGTGAACAAGCAATTAACCTTTAAGAACGTTTCCAGATCATGCGGTGACATATCGTTCGACCCGAGCTGCAGAAAAGACTGCGTCGAAGGCTGCAACTGTCCCGAAGGCCAAACACTTGATGAAAGGGGCGAGTGTATCCCGATCGGGCAATGTCCCTGCCAACACGCTGGCTTGGAGTTCAAAGCCGGTTATCGGGAAGTGAGACCAGGAACAAAGAGCCAGGAGTTGTGTACATGCGCGAGCGGTATTTGGAACTGCCAACCGGCAACGAGGGAGGAAATTGATGACTACCCTGCAGCAGCTGACCTGAAGTCAGCCTGTAGCGCAGCTGGGAACCAAGAACTTTCAACTTGTTTGCCAGTCGAACCAAAAACTTGCCGTAACATGATGATCGCCGTCACCCAAAGCCCAGCAATCTGCAAGCCAGGATGTGTATGTAAGAAAAACTACGTCCTCGACGTTCCTAGTGGTAAATGCGTCAAGGAGGATCAGTGCCCTTGTTACCACGGTGGAAAGAGTTACAAAGAAGGATCATCTATGCAAGAAGAATGTAATACCTGCAAGTGCAACAACGGAAAATGGAAATGTACCGACAGAATATGCGACGGTAACGAGTAACTTACTAAAAATGTGTATCTGGCTTCAGAATTTCGTCTTTATTGATCATTGACTTTATTTCTCCACAGGAGTCTGTTCTGCATGGGGTGATTCACATTACACAACGTTCGACGGAAAGTTGTACGAATTCCAGGGAATCTGCGATTACGTTTTAGCCAAGGGTACCTTGAGCCCAGAAGAGACGTTCGATGTCTCCACACAGAACGTACCTTGCGGAACGACCGGTGTCACATGTTCAAAGTCTATCACCTTAGTTGTCGGTAAGGGCGAGAACCAAGAAACCATCACGCTGACCAAAGGGAAAGAACTACCAGAGGGTAGCTTCAGTAGGATCGCCATCCGCAGAGCCGGTCTATTCGTATTCCTCGACGTCCCTGACTTAGGGTTGGTAGTACAGTGGGACGAAGGTAAGGACTGAAACTGAATGTTAAAAAAAAAAAATGAAAATGCACCACCATTCATAACGACATGTTCCACTAATTCGTTTCTTCGTTCGTTAGGAACCAGAGTCTACCTCAGATTGAGTCCAAGATGGCAAGGGCGTACGAAGGGTCTCTGTGGAGACTACAATAACAACGCAGAAGATGACTTCAAGACTCCGTCGGGCGGTATACCAGAGGTGTCTGCAAATCTGTTTGGAGATTCCTGGAAGAAACAAACCTCCTGTCCAGAATCAAAGGAGATCACCGATACATGCTTGGCTAATCTAGAACGTCAGACTTGGGCCAAGAAGAAATGTGGTCTTCTGAAATCACCTCTGTTTCAAGCTTGCCATTCAGAAGTAGAGGTAGAGCCATACCTGGATAGATGTGTCTTTGATACTTGTGGCTGCGACGTTGGTAAGCAATGGGAGAAAGACCCACCAAAATTCTCAAAGATTTCTTACTTCATTACCAAACATCTAAATCGCACATGTTTTCGTTCTCCCAGGTGGCGATTGCGAGTGCTTGTGCACGGCGTTAGCTGCTTATGCTCAGGAATGTAACTCTCGAGGTGTCCCAGTGAAATGGCGATCGCAAAAACTCTGTCCGATGCAGTGCGACGAAAACTGCAGCACTTATTCCCCATGCATATCAACCTGCCCTAAAGAAACTTGCGACAATTTAGTCGTCATCGGCGACAAGTCTCATCTCTGCGGTAAGGATACTTGCGTTGAAGGATGTCTGCCCAAGGCTTGTCCAGACGGTGAAATATACCAAACGGCCAATTACAGCGAGTGCGTTCCCAAGGCGACCTGCAAACCTGTGTGCATGACCATCGACGAGGTACTAATTCATCTATACACGCGTCCAGACGTTTTGATCAACGTTTCACCATCTGTCCCTCAGGTAACTTACTACGAAGGAGATGCGATGGAAAGTGACGATTGTCACAGTTGTTTCTGCAGTCGTGGAAAAAAAACCTGCACTGGACAACCCTGTCCGACTACTCCTCGACCCATAACTACTGTTCCTATGGAAGAGCAGCATGAATGTATCGACGGATGGACAGCCTGGGTTAACAAAGACTTGCCAGTGAAGGGAAAGAAGATATCGGACGTCGAACCACTACCCATGACCCTAGACCTGGTGAGTTAATCAGAGTTTGAGGAACTACATCGACGCAGTAAGTTGATCGAACCACCTTAATTCCTTTTTTCAATTCGTTTTCAGTATGGCATAAAGGGATCCGCAGTTTGTACCAAAGATTTGATGGTTGACATAAGATGTAGATCGGTGGACGGTCATCTTACACCAAAGGAAACTGGCCTCAATGTGGAATGTAGCCTGGAACGTGGGCTCTACTGTACCGCCCAAGAAAACGAAAGACCGTGTGTAGATTTCGAGATCAGCGTTTTGTGCAAGTGTTCCGAAACTCCTGGTAAGTCGCCAAACTGATCTATGAAGATTCTCCGTCGATCGTAGTTTCACCAGAATATTACTAAACCTGTTACAGAGCCGACGACAGAATTCACAACACCAACAACAACAACAACATCCACTACAATAGCGCCTCCCAAATACTTGCCGTGTGATGTCGCAGAACCTAATCAACCCCATCCGACAGACTGCCACGCTTTCTACCAGTGCGTACCCGGACTGGAGGGACCAGAGTTGGTTGAAAAATCGTGTGGATCTGACATGCTCTACAACCCGAATATTCAGGTCTGTGACTGGCCAGCGAACGTGGCTTTGGTGAGATCAGAGTGCGATCGCACACCTGCGACAACTGTACCACCTCCTGTTATCACGACTATGGGTATACTCAGGATTCGATTTTCAGTTACGGAATTTTTCAGGCAGTATCCTAAAGTTTGATAATACTTTCCAGCCCCCTGCAAAGACGGAGAAATTTGGAGCGAATGTGCGGTCCAATGCAGCAGAGCTTGTAGCTACTACAAATACCTACTTATAGAACGAGGAATATGCGACGACAGCAGGGATTGTATCCCAGGTAGAGATACAGGCTTCAGTAAAGACGATGCCTCGAGGTTTTTACAGTCGTTTAATCATCCTGCAAATTTTTCCTTTCCAGGATGTGTACCAGCGGACAGGGTAGAATGTCCACCGCACAAGCTCTGGAGGGATGATCGTTCCTGCGTTAATGTCGCTGACTGTACTTGCAGAACGCACGATAGTAAACCTATAAAACCAGGCGTTCCCGTCAAGAAATCTGAATGTGAAATTTGCCAATGTTTGAAAAATGTTTATACCTGTGACGATTCGTTGTGTGGAACAACGCCGGAGCCTACCGAGGCCTCTACCACCGTCGCTCCGGAAACGCCAGTGCTCTGCAATCGATCCGATTTAACGTACCTAGTTAATGGTCAAGTACCGTTATCCGACGAAGCTTTCAAAGCCAGCGGTTATTCCGAAGAGATCTACAAGCCATCGAACGCCAGGTTGAGCAACGATACCGCGAAGACTTCTGGGGGTAAGTTAACATTTGTCATTCAGTTCTCGATCCGGTACGATGAACCGATTTTTATCCACAGGTGCCTGGGAGCCGGAGGAGATGGACCAGAAGCAGTGGATTTCCGTAGATTTGGGTAACCCGGAAACTATCTTCGGCGTTATTCTTCAAGGGAGCTCGTCGGACAACAAATACGTTAAAACTTACAATGTGTACTATTCACCGAACGCAAACGATGAATCGTTCGAACCGGTCACTGCGCCAGGTTCTGAGCTACCGAAGATATTCCATGGTCCCGAGGACACAACTTCTGTGAAACAAGCTCTGTTTGACAAGCCATTTGTTGCTCAGAAGATAAAAATTGCCCCTAAAACTTGGCACAGGGGAATCGCGCTCAGATTCGATGTCATCGGTTGCGATAATCTGACCAGCAGCGAGGCCGGACGAAATATCACTCACACGCCGCATGTCCAAGTGAATAAGAATGTGATTAGTGCTGGGTAACGCTGCTTGATTTTTCTGTTTCTAACACATTTATTGATCCCATGACAGTTTAATCAACGAGGAAACATTTTTCGTTATAGCTTGCCATCGGAACCTACCCCCATCTCGAATTATACCTTTGTCGTCACGACCCCGGTGCTGATGCTCGAAGAATGTGCTGCGGACAATTATCAGGAGATAATTTACAACGACAAATCCAACGTCATTACCTTTGACGCGAGTAGTGTATCGGGTCCCAGGTTTGCCCCCGAAAATGCTAAACTGGATAACCAAGCTTCTGACTTTTCCGGAGGTAGTTGGGAACCTGCAGACACTAACGACGAACAATGGTACGTCGTGGATGAAACTCTGCAGGATGGTGAAAGGTGGTTCTTCTCTAAAACGTTATCAATTCCGTCTCTACTTCATTCCAGGCTGGATATAAAGCTTCCGGAACCGGAGCCGATCTACGGTGTAATCATACAAGGAAGCCCAGAGGATGATAAATACGTGACGAGCTACAAGGTTCTGTATTCCGAAGACGGTGTCAGGTTCTCTTACATTCTGGACAAGGAAGGAGAACACCAAGTGTTCAGCGGTTCTGTCAACCGGATTGAACCAGTAGTACAAATATTCTACCATCCGATCGAGGCTAAGGTTGTGAGAATCAATCCGCATACCTGGCACAAGGGAATCGCCATGCGAGCAGAACTTATCGGATGTGAAACCGACTATCCGACTAACAATCGTTACATCGGCCTGATAAGACACATCAAGCCTGCGGGTGAATATTCAACCAACGGGAATATTTTTCGATTTTACCATTCATTCAATTTCATTACAGATTGCGATGACCCCATGGGCCTCGAGGACAGCATGATGTCCGACCAACAGATCAGCGCGTCTTCTACACTCGACGATTCGTTGCCCAATATTCGATTCTCGGCGGACGGTATATGGCGACCGAAGTACGATAATCCAGAACAATTCGTAGAGTTCGATTTCTACGAACCGAGGAATTTAACCGGAGTCGAGACCAAGGGGTATAACAACATTTGGACGAAGAGCTACAAGGTATTTTACAGCCACGACCGTCGCCAGTGGAACCCCGTTACCGACACTAAGGGCCACGAGAGAAATTTCCATGGAAATTTCGATGACAAGAAATCCAAAATCAACCACTTCGAGCGAACCATACAAGCCAGATACCTGAGAATTCAACCTACCACTTGGAACCAGCACGTCGGACTCAAGGCCGAGATACGCGGGTGCTTTTTACCGTATCGTAAGTAAAGTCAAGAGTCGTTGCATGCTTAACTGTTTAGTTCATGTAACTGGTGATTTCAGCCGTTGTTACAACACCGACTCCAATTACGAGCACAACCCCGCGATTGCCATCGAAATGCAACGTCTGCGAAGGAATTGCCGAAGATTCAGACTATAATTGCAAGTGTGACGGAGCCGGCTGGTGGGACGGAAGTTCCTGCGTGACGAAACAGGAGTGCCCATGTGTCATAGGCCATCTGACGTAAGTTACTGATCATCGTAGTCAAACTGATACTTTTTCTACGATGTTTGAATCTGAAATTGGGATTCCAGATACGTGGTGGGATCGGTTTATGAAACAGAAGATTGCCGACAGTGCACCTGCACATTGGGCGGCGCCTCATCCTGCGTGGAAAAGAAATGCGAACCCTGTAAAACCCCCGGGCAACAATCTGTACGAACAGAACTCTGTTCATGTGTTTGTAAACCTTGTCCGATTGGAACCAGACTCTGTCCGAGAAGCAATATTTGCATCAACGAATCGTCTTGGTGTAACGGCGTAGAAGATTGCCTTGACGATGAAACGGATTGTGTTGTAACTCCGACACCGCCTCCGCCTCCTACTATTCATGAGGGTCAGTTGTACCGGATGATTATCACATTTTGTAATTTACTTATTTATTAACTTGTTCGCTTATTCTTTCCCACAGTTTCCAAACAAACGTGCCAGCAACCAACATGTCCTCCGGGCTATAAAGTGGTTTTGAAGTCAAGAAGGTACGTAGAGGTCATCGGCATGCTGAGAACAGCCTCGTATCTCGGTGTCAAAGGAGGCGTGAAAGGTGGCGTCAAGGGTGACGTTAAGGGTGGTGTCAAGGGTGGTTCTCTTCCTTCCGTCAAAGGGTCGAGGTATGAGATGAAGCGAACTATCTTCACTGAACGGCTTCCGTAACGAGAGCTTTCTATTTTTGCAGATTATCTGACGCAGCAGCTTCGGAAGACATGGAATGTCCCGAATACTCTTGTGTATCTACAAAGCCTCCACCGCCGTTCGGGTTCAAAGCAGAATCGAAGAAGCAATGTCCCAAAGAGATATGTCCACCTGGGTACAAGATGATTTTGGAAAAAATGAATCTGTATTATCCAGAAGCCTGTCCGAGGTATCGCTGCAAACCACCGCCGCCTACGGAAGCCGTGTGCAACGTTACAGGCAGGACATTCAACACCTTTGATCAATTGGAGTACAAATACGATATCTGCAATCATGTTCTGGCGAGGGAATTGGAGTCCAATAAATGGTACATCACGAGTAAGTATCATTCCAAAGACTCTTCCACGTTCATTGAACATCCAATTTGATTGGATCAACAGCTGAGGTACTCATTTTTCAGTCGAAAAGCGATGCAACAAGCTCGGTAACTTGTGCGAAAAAGTTCTGGTCGTTTCGTTCGAGGATAACTACGTGTATCTGTATCCGGATCTGCACATCAATATCAACGAATACACGTACTCGCCTAATCAGGTGAAACAGCTGACGGACACGAAAAAGGCTTTCAAAATAACGCGAGTCGGCGATATCCTGCACTTCGTTTCGTACCACTTCGGGTTCTGGGTGATCTGGGACATGAATTCAAACGCGAAAATCGGAGTCACCACCAAGCTCGCGGGTCATGTTGATGGACTGTGCGGATACTACGACGGGTACAGCGGAAACGACAAGCGTTTACCGGACGGCGAACAAGCCAGACGGACGGTAGATTTCGGAAACAGTTGGGCTCTGGAAGATACTCCGGAATGTGAACCGCAGGTAATAAACACTTTTCGAACATTTACCGCATCAGTTTCTACACAGTCGTGAATACTCTGCAGGTTTGTCCACAACATGTGCAAGAAGAGGCCTGGAACATCTGTAACACTGTGAAACAGCGATCGCTGGCAGTATGCTCGGGAGTTTTGGACTTGGAGAAATTCGTGTCTCGCTGTTTGGAAAATGTTTGCACATGCTTGAGAGGAAATTTGTCGGCTTCTGAATGTCGGTGCCGAGAATTGACAGCCTTTGTATCGGAGTGTCAGGCCGCAGATCCTAGCATCGACTTATCGACGTGGCGCACAACGCACGACTGTCCAGTCTCATGTCCGGCGCCTTTTGTCCACAAAGACTGCTTCAGGTAATCGTTTTCTCTTCACTTCACCTCTCTCAAGATCTTGGAAGCTAATTCTCTCTTCTCTTACGAACAGGTACAAGTGCGAATCGACTTGTAACAATCTGCAGGAAATTGATCCCTGCCCAGTCATGCCAGGCGTTTGCTTCTCTGGTTGCTTCTGTCCCGACGGAACAGTTCGCAGAGGTGAAGAATGCGTGTTACCAACGGAATGCAGAGACTGTCTTTGCGACGGATTTGGAAATTCGAAGTTCGTCAGTTTCGACAGGAACAACTTTACCTTCAGCGGCAATTGCACCTACGTCTTGTCCAGGGATATAACCAACGACATTAAGGGTGGAAAGGCCGGTCACACTTACCAAGTAAGATTTCAGTTGCAATTTACAAAATCAAAGCCGAAATTGTTTCTTAATTCGTTTTGCCATTCCACTTCCCAGGTTCTGGTTACCAACGTCGCCTGTCCCGCCGGTGTGTGCACAGCAGCGATTACCGTTCTCTACCAGAAGCATTCGATTCAGATAAAGCAGGGCCATCATTTGAAGGAGGTATTGATTGGGGATTTCCGTTCATCGATATGAACAGATTCACTGAATCGATCTCTGTCCACTGTTTCAGTTGATAGTCTTCGTGGATGGGAAATCGGTGAGCAGCTTTCCTCACAAGACAAACTGGCTCACGCTCGAGGAGGCACCAGGCAGAGATATCACGCTACTGATCCCCGCTATCCAATTAGAGATTGCAAGCTTCCAGCATAATTTCGCATTCATGGTCCGACTCCCGTCTCACACCTTCGGCGGAGGCATGGAAGGGCTCTGCGGAGACTGTAATGAGAATATCGCCGATGACATGAGGAGAAGAGACGGCCAGGTTTGTATTTCAGCATCAAAGGTGGGGAATATTCCGAATGACTGATGTGCGTTGTTCTCTTTTTAGATCGTGAACGACGCAACCGACTTCGGAAACAGTTGGCTGGTCAATGACGCGCCTGCGAACCTGAACATCAGCAACGAAAAGTGCATCTCAGGACCGGTAAAAGAATGTGTGACAAGGCCGTCAGAGACGAGTCCATGCGACAGACTGATGGATGCTAAACTATTTGGACAATGTTATGAAATGGTTGAGCCAGAACCGTATTTGGAAATGTGTCGTCAAAGTTTATGCGACGGAGACAATGTGTGCGACGTTTTGGAGGCCTACGCCCGAAGCTGTCTGCAGGCTGGTCTCTGTCCGAGCTGGAGAACAGACGACGTCTGTCCCTACAAGTGTCCTTCTCGTTAGTAAATTTTGAAAGTAAATTGCGTATCGTTGAGCGATGATAGATAACGATATTATTTCGCCGATTCGTTTCAGACCTGGAATATCGAGCTTGCGGTCTTGGCTGCCGAGAAACTTGCAGCGACATCGAATCTGGTCGTCAAGTCAAGTGCACGCTGGGCTCAACGGAAGGATGTTTCTGTCCAGAGGACAAGATCCTTGTCAATGACACCTGCGTTTCCAAGAAGCAGTGCTTGGTCTGCGACGAGGAGGGCCACATAGAAGGCGACGAATGGTACCCGGACAAATGTACGATTTGTCATTGCAACAAGAAGATCGTAACTTGTGAGAAGACCGAATGTCCTGCCTTGGAAACTATCTGCGCCGAAGGACTGACTCCCATTCTAGCAACCGCAACTGAGGATGCATGCTGTTCAAAATACCTTTGCAGTAAGTATTCCACGAAGTGATACAAATCGGATTTGATTTCTTGATTTAATCTCATGTTCATTAATTCTGATCCAGTTTCCATAACAACTACGACTTCTACATGCGTCGAACAACAGCAACCGGTATGTGGGAACGGGCAGATCATGAAAACGGTCATAGGATCTGACGGATGTCAGAAATTCATTTGTGGTAAGTATGGTAGCAATTTGTTCACGTCTATGGTGAAAATAATGATGATTGAATGTATGATAATTAAACAACAGAGTGCATACCTGCGGAGGAATGTCCGCCGATATCGACAGAAACGTTGGAGCCCGGTATGGTTGAGATCAGAAACACGTCCGGATGTTGTCCGTGGTCCGCTTTTGTCTGCAAGCCTGAAACCTGCCCAGAGCCTACCCCATGCAAAGAATTTTACGAGCCCAAATCCGTCACAGTACCAGGACATTGTTGCCCCTCTTACGAATGCAGTCAGTATTAATTCGGGGTCTCATCATCGGTGACTTCGTACACGAATTAATTTTGTCTTCTTCCATGTAGAACTTCAGCCAAACGTTTGCACCTACGAACCGGAATTCACTGCCGGAACTGAATCCAAGGCTGGTGTATCGTACAAGCAAGTTGGAGAAAAATGGCAGGACGGTCCCTGCACCAGTTGCGAATGTGAGAGAGTAGCCGATGGCCACGAGGCGAAATGCGTTACGACCAAATGTCCGACCGTTGAAACACATCCAGATATCAACGAGTTTGTCATCGAAGCTGTTCTGCCTGATGGAGAATGTTGTTCGACCTTTGAGCGTATAGCTTGCAAGGACCAGAGTAATACTTATGCCGTGAGTGCTTTTAATCTCCAAGCATTTGGAACATCGTGATCGATTTTTTCGCAACTGTTCTTCCAGGTTGGCGAAGAGTGGCAACCCGATCTTAGAGATGCTTGCAGAAAAATGGAATGCATCAACGAAACGTTGGGAGTTCAGAAGCAGGTGAAAATCCAGGAATGTGATAAGAAATGCGAGTTGGGCTACGAATACAGAGAGCCAGAAGACAAGGGGGCCAAGTGTTGCGGCGAATGCATTCCTGTTGCTTGCGTTATCGACGGAAAACTCAAGAACATTGGGGAAGAGTGGCGCTCCGATGATTATTGCATCAGTTATTCTTGCTCTGCTGTGAACGGATCGGTGAGCAAACGTCTCTTTGCTCGACTCATAGATTTTAACGGTATTGATTAACACGCTACGTTCATTAACAGCTCCAAGTGCGAACCGAGACGGAAATTTGCACGAAGATCGACGACCACGAAAATGAAGAGTTTGAGATAGAGCTTCGGCCAGTGGAGGATAAATGCTGCCCTGAAAAGGTCGTAGTGGGCTGTCGGTACAACGGCGTGATCCACAAGCCAGGGGAGAAGTGGATTTCACCCAACGACGCTTGTCTGACTGAGATGTGCATCGATACTCCGAAAGGCGTTGCAAAGAAGCAGGAATTGAAGACTTGCAACAAGCAATGCGCACTGGTAAATGAGACGTGCCACTCTGAATCCTTGAAGGATTAAAACTGATCAAGCATTTATATGATTTCTTTCATTCCTCAGGGCTGGGAGTACCAGGAACCGGAACGTGACGAGTGCTGCGGAGAATGCAAGCAATTGTACTGTGTCGACGAGGATATATTGCATAAGCCTAAAGCGAGGTGGAGTTCCGCTGACAATTGCACAACGTTTGAATGTCTTCATTCTGGTGATCAGGTAAGATTTGTTCCATTCACATCGCAGTTTTTCGACTTTCAACTAATTTGACCAAACAATGTCTTCTATCTGATGTTTCAGTTCCAGATAAGCTCCTCCAAAGAGATTTGTCCCGAATTAACAGCCTGCGCCACGGAATCAATATACGATGACGGCTGCTGCAAACGTTGTAACGTAACGTCGCTCGATCAACAAGGTAAGTTTTCAGACACAGACTCAAGGCTCAGACATATTCAATCTCTACTTTTAAATTGACGAACAGTGGGCTGTGCCGCCGAAGTGGTTCCTTCGAACGTCACCGCCGAACTTGTACAAGAAATTCGAGGCAATCACGGGCTCTGTAAGAACCTGAATCCGATCGAAGGCCTCACCGCGTGTCAAGGAAGGTGTAAATCCTCGACGTATCTTAACAAGGGTGGGTTGAGTACATTTATGAATGCATTGAGAACGAGGCACTTGATAATTTCGTGTCTTATCCTAACAGAGACCTTCGCGCAAGAGAGTGACTGCAAGTGCTGCTCGCCAATGGAATACAAGGAACTCGTAGTCGAGCTGACTTGTATCGACGGAACGAATCTGAAGAAGGCATTGAACGTACCAAAGTCATGTACTTGCGAGCCATGTCTGTCCGACAGAGGGACAAAGAAGGGTCGTAAAGCAGGCGTAAAAACTGGAGGATTAATGATTAATTAAATTAATGCTGAATCATTTTTGCTTTCGAAAATTAAATAATGTAGCTTTATAAAAGTAGTCAATTGTCGGTTTACTCAGCCACTTATAATTAATCATTGACGTAAAAGAAATCTTTTGAAATCATTAGATGTAAGATATAAAAGAGTTTATATAATATATCGATAAGCTATGCTGTAATCGCTAGAGATAAGAAAGACCAAAGGGGATTAGAATCGTAATGATTCTGATTGAAACAAAGCTTCGGTCTGTTCATCGAATGATGAATAATCAATTATTCTAATCTAATGATGGCGACCAGAAAAAATAAATTAAAAATTGGCAAGAAAAAACCAAGAGGATAATGTACAATATAAATTTTTGGGAATTTGCCACATTAAGAAAGAAGTAATAATCGAAATCGTCGTAGCTGATCGTAAGACTATGTTTGTATTTGTTATTCTTCGCTCATTTTTTTTTTCTTTGTTCTTTAGTCAATTGTTCGTAACAGGGAACAATAATATACCGAAGCTACTATGAGGTGTATAAAAATAGATTTGAACCCATATATATTTGATCGTGAATCGATCGAGTGTTATAAAGTATCATTCACAAACAGTATTGTTTAAATTTTTTCTTCGTTTTTGATGATAAAAATAGATTAATTAATAGCTTCGAGGTATAATTATACACAAATGTTTGAAAAAAAAAATAATAATAATAAACAAGTAAATTAATAATCGTGTATAGTATGTACATCTCACCACCCCACGTCCGTTCGATCTTATTCAATTAATTGATTGTGGTTTTTTTTTTGTTTCTTTTTTTAATTAAAAATAAATAATTTCTTGGAAGTTGGATATTAATTCATTATTAACAAAAACTAATATTTTTTTTTTCTTTTCAACACACGATTTTCTTACTGCGATGATTTTTTCTTCACCAGTTCTACAAGCTGGCGATATCGAACTTGGCACTCTTCCTGCGTAAGACAATTAGACAATTGTTTACTAATTAGAATAGCGAGTATAGATTAATTAAAACCTAAAATCTCACCTTTGTCTTATTCTCGACAGACGCGGCGATCTTCTCCCACCGATCCTGCGACATACCCTTCGGGTATTTGCTCAGCGCGGCTTCAAGCGCTCTTTGTTGCTCCTGGCTCCAATCGCCAATTATGTCCGCTGTCTCCGCTCGAGTCTTGACCTTCTTTGGTACCTCTTCTTCCGGAATTTCTTCCGCAGGTTGACCCGGTTTTAGTCCTTCGTCTTTGACCTTGAAAAAATTGATTAAATTTAGCCGGAATTTCCGAAACAAAGGTGAAATCGATATTGAATCAATGTCAAGCCTCTACTTTTTTAGCCATGTGAGTGACTTCGGCGACGGTTCGATTCATGGCGTCGGCTATTTTCTCCCATCTGTCCGTCGTACCGCCGGGATATTTTTTAACGAATTTAATCAGCTCCGATATGTCGTCGTCCGTCCAAAGTCCACCTCCGGTTGGCTTTGGCTTCTCGACCACGTGATTTGTGTGATAATTTTCTTTCCTATTATCATGAATTTCACTATAGTTGTTTCCGCTACGTTCTTGCAGGGTGAAACCGGCCCTACGTCGTCTCGGACCCCTGGGCACAGGCTCAGGCTCCGGTTCCTCGTTCTCTAACGCTCTGAAAAAAAGATTATCATAAAAATCATGAATCGAGCAAGAAACAACGAATCATCGTCGTTTCTCCTCACAGCGCTTCCTCCTCCTCCTCCTTCTTCCTGCGTCTCCGCTCCGCCAAAGCTTCTTGTACGCTTCTAATGCCCGCAGGGATACCGACAATGGAGTAAAACGTCCATCGCGGCATCTGGAAAGGCAGAGTGTTCCAGACGCTCGGAGTTGGAATTTTTTCCAGTATATCCGCGAGGTCGGGAACGTCCATTTTACCCTTACGATTTTTCTTCTGCATCTTTTGAAGCTTGCTTCCGAGTACTTGTTCCTGCGCAACGAACGGACAAAGAAATAGAGTAGAAAGTGGCGGGTGGATTTCACTGTTCGGAGCTGAAAAAACTTCCTAGTTACGTAAACGATAGTCGTGAAACTTTCATAAATGAAACTGTGTAACGCCGATTTAGCCGCCTTACGTAAGTGTATCTCTTCTCGAAGTACGCCGCCCACCCGACGATGTACTGGCCTATGGTGATCAGGACGAAGAGAATAACGCTCATCTCCAACAGCCCCATCTTTCGCACATGGCGATAATAGTAAACTGCCGATCTCCAGTTGGGAAGGCCGTTGACGAGCACGTTGTTGTATCTCTCGCGTTTTCCGGGGTCCCTAAGCACGTCGTACACCGCGACGAGCTAAAAAATATCGAAAATTATGCCGACGTGAGAGTTTTTTTCATCCAGCAAAACGGGAGGCGCTCACGTTTCGGAATTTCTCTTCGGCATCCGGAGCGCTGTTCTTGTCCGGATGTAACTGCAGCGACAGTCTCCTGAACGCTTTTCTAATGTCGGTAGCGTTCGCGTCCTTGAAAATGGTTAGGATTAGAGAAAACAAAAATTAAACATCTGGTTCAACGAGTAAAAATACGATTACGCGGTTGGAAATGAGGTTAGGATCGGGGATAATAATTTAATCGGGGTTTTAATTTACCTGGGGGACGCCGAGGAGGTTGTAAAAATTCTGGTTGACCTCTTCGACGACGTCGAATACCTCCAATTCCTCGTTGTCCCATGCCAGAGTAAATTTGCACACGTCGAGTAACAGCAATACGGCAAAGACGAATAAATAGAGCTTCATTTTTTATTAAATTTAATTATTTACATGACACGTGCCAGTCCGTTATTTATACACCCGTTCACCCGTTTTCTTTTTTAATTCAATTTTTATTTTATACAATTCGTTCGCCGACTATTTTAAATCTAACGACATTGTTTCTACACCAGTCAGACAGCGAACTACTAGATTAGAATTTTTGTTGGTTAGTTTGACTCTTGAAAGAGGTTAACACAACGCGGGTGCCACATCGCTGTCTGCTGCTGTACAGTGTACTGCTGTCAGATGTATTGCGCGCGCTGCTTTTTCAACAATTGACACGAGACTTTTAAACTAGGAGAGGGAAATTTGAAAGAGCCTTAGATTTTTTTTTTTTCAAATCGAACTTCGCTTTCTTTTATTAACTGTTATAGATTATAAACGTTCATTTTTTTTTCTAATTTACATAATTTTATATTTCCAACATGACGAATGGCCAAAAATAATCGATTTTCGATTACATCGATTATTTTTGAGACTCGATTATTTTTCTTGAGAATCGTTCTATTGCTGTTCTATCCTATTTTACTTTCGGTGGACGGTAAAAATGCTTTTCACGGAACTTTTTATAATACTAAAAGTGAACAAGCATTTTTTTACCGAACTATGAACTATTAGAAATCTTTTCTACCGCCAAAATACCAAGTCTTAAGGGGAAACGAAAGTCACGTGACCTCGATATGAGTGCGAGAGAGATAGCGACATTTCACACTTGGCATTTTCGAACGCACTTCTAGCGGCCAAAACACATTCGATTCATGTGAAATTGACATCAGTGACGTAGAAAAACTCAATGAAGAGCATGACGCTCGTGGATTTTCGAAAATCGAGACGTAATAACAGTTTTTTAACAATATTGTTCCGTAATCCAAGGAAGTGCTGCCTCTCTCCACGAGGGGCAGCACCTCCTTGGGTTACAGAACAATATTGTTACACAAAATTCTGATTATGTCTTTCGATATTCGAAAATCCACGAGCGTCATGCCCTTCGTTAAATTTTTCTACGTCACTGATATCAATTTCACATCAATCGAATGTGTTTTGGCTGAGAAAATAGCGTTTGAAAATTCCAAGTGTAAATCATATCGAGGTCACGTGACTTTAATTTCACCTTAAGAGCATGCTCCAGTCATTCTTTACTCTTCTTTACCGACCGTACCCGGTTTTCACTTGTTTTTCACTGATAGCATTAAGGCCTACGCGTCACGAGCGCGGAAAAGGAACCAACAGCGCAATTCTAGATGGAATTCCGAAGATGTATACCGGAAAACTTCTTTGTTTCATGCAACAATAAAGACGTATTCTTGAAAACTGCACAAAATGGTAATTGTCGATGTCAAGCGGTGGTCGCGGCCATGATGAACGGGCGAAACTACAATCATGTGACCGGGTACGGTCGGTAAAGAAGAGTAAAGAATGACTGGAGCATGTTCTTAAATCTGAAATTTTCGGACCTTTGGTTATTCTAATACACGCTTTAAAAAAATCCACGATTATCGATTATATTTTACCGATTAAATCGAGTCGCGATCGATTATTTTTTTGGAATTGATTAATCGATTAATTCACTATTTTCAGCTGAGTGGTCATCCTTAATACCGAACATATTAATACGGGGTGAATCTTTATTCTACAGTTCTTAACGATGAAACAATCTGAAGTTGGCTAGAATCGAGAAATGAGCTTTCAGACCGTTTTTATCTCGATTCTAGCAATCTTCAGACTGTTTCATCGTTAGAAATTCACCCTCTATATTGATTGTCATTAGTTGTTTTCAGAATATCTCAGAAATAGCCGGGTAAAAATATTGGACATCGTCGTCAGACAAATAATTCTACGAAACGCTGTAAAATTATACCTCGATTTTAACCATCGCGATGAAATTTTATACTTTTATATAATTTTTGAGACAATATTATCAAGGAACATTAGAGAATCATGCATTTGTATTGAAAGAACATGTCCGGAACCAATTTGCTCGTTGACAATGATAGTCACTGGCAGTGCGCTACAAGAATTCTGATTGGCTTAGAGCATGCCGGCAAACTATACGATTGGCAGCCCCCGCGCTTGCGCACCTTTTCGTTCACGAAACTCTCTCGGTATATATGAAACTGAATTTGTACTCGAGTTTTGTATGATTTTATAAAATTTTGTGAATGAAAATCAAATACGTATACGTGCATACAATTATAGGCAATTTTATAGACATAAATTTGAGGCATAATTTAATTCATATAATGTTATGTGATCGCATACAACAGTGAAATTTCGATCTTCTTTATTTAATGAATGATAAACAGTAGCTTGCGGGCTTGAACTATGTCTTCATTATATTGTAGTGTTGTAAAAAACAAAATAAAGAAACTGTTGCGGATAATTCATATCATAATGATAATTAAATCATGAATGATAATTTTGATAGAAAAAATTAACATTCCGTTGATTAATTCTCACGTATGTGCAAAGGAATAAAAAAATTGTCAATGAACAAAAATTCGAGCCAAAAACTGCGTAAATTAATCTAGTTATGATAGGGAATTTCTTCAAATTTTCTAAAATATCAGCTGTATTATGTAATTTTATCTATGGGAGATGAGGAATTGAGGAGGAATATACCATAGCGCAGAATCCTGCTATACTCGCGTCACCGAGTGCAGTCCTCTGATATACCTAATACCCGCAGAATGAGTCCTGAAATGGTGAAAACTTTTTGAAAATCCTGGTGCTAATTCGATTTTCTAATTTACGTATGCGTCGTTCTCGGTTCTATGGGATATTAATAATTCGGTATAAAACAAGCGTTATAATTCAGCAAGCAAATACGTCTTGAATATCGTCCATTTGTAGTTAAACAGCGTGTTGTGTGTGTACTATTGTGTTAAGGCTGGGATGAAAGTCGATCAATACGAGGTTCATATATCGCGCATCTGGTGGGTCTGGAAAATTGTCTGAAGCCCAGTTGGATATCCGTACCATGTCGTAGTTATCGTTTTAGATTATTTTTCTTCATTTTAAATTGTCATTAAGAAAATTCATCGCGATTCTCACGATGGAAGTTATCGTGGCTGGTTAAAAAGTGTGCTGAAATACTACCGTGTCTCTACGTGCCAAGATAATGGTCTGACCGCACGTAACGCTTGGATTATAAGAATCATGACTTTAAAACGAATTGTGAATAAATTAATAATACCTGTATAGTGGCCAGGCTGTGCTAGCTCGCGGTTCCTCGTCGATTTTTGGAAACGGTTCGCCTCACGTGAATAATCATTGCCTGAAGAATGATTAAACTTGAATATTAAGAATCATAAAATTTGTTATTTCGAAACAATGATAATCTCCTTCAGAAATGATTATGAATACCTTAAACACTGGTAATTATTTTTCAAGAGTGCAGGAAATGATAGAGTTTTTATTGTTTCCAATAATCTGATACTTTCAAAGCTATCAATTTGAAATAATTTCTATATCTTCTGGATAATTATGTAATAATTCTTAAAATAAATATTTTCGTTCTGTCTATTTACGATATTTTATCATCAATGAAATGTGAAATCGAGTACATAAAATCAGTAATACAGTTTAAATGAAACAATACCGTCGAATAAAATTATAGTCGAGGCGAAAAATCGTTTCAAAGGTGAGTAAAGGATACCTAATTATACTTTTCTCACACCCGGTCGCAAAATGCCACTTCTCATATCTCTTGAGCCGGCGCAAAACAGATCTTTTCGGCCCTCGGGCGCAAAGTTCCGTTTTGCGCCCGCTCACTCGGTCTGAAAAGAGGCATTTTTGCAGATCAGGTGTTGAGAAAAAAATCGTGTGCAACACGGGCGCAAGGCTATTTTGACGAGTGTGATTGCAGTACACTCGCCTTCGGCTCGTACTGCAAATTTCACACTCGAAAAATAGTGTTTTGCGCCCTTGATATACAATGTACTATTTATAGCTTCAAAATAAACTTTAATATAAAAACTTTCGGTTTGAATTAATCAATTTTACTTTGTTTTAGTCAATCTACACCGTCCTCTCGATACCTTTGGGCCCAACAACGGGTGCCAGCTTCTGGAAGGGATGTTCACAATTTTGATTTGGACCTATTGGTATTTATGGTAAATAATCGGTACATATACGATTTTATTCATAATTCTTCACATTTGACACCACATTGCATGATTGGACCTCTAATTAATCAATTCATCGCCTGCTTCAGGGCTGCCGTATTAGCAGGACTCTTGGCGACAGCGGTCTGCGGTTTTTGGCTTTGGAAGCGTCGTGGAATCGGTTCGATCGAGGACGGGCCACCGTCGGACCGGACTTCCGCCGGGTCCTGCTACCCGCCTCCGCATTACAGCCGATGCAGTTCGTTCTTTCAAGCTCTTCCGCCGCCTTACAACGAGGTAAAATAACAACGAAATCGAAAATTGAAAGAATACTGGAAAATAAACGTTCCCCAGGTGACCTCAAAGCCGGATCTCTACCCGTTGGTCATTGGCTACGACGAAGGAATCGGAAAGAGCACTTCCGGCCTCGTTATGCGGTACTTTAGGTCACTCTCTCACGCGAGTACTCTGGACTCTTTGAGCTCCAGTTTTATGTGCAACATGGTCAACGAGGCGAACACCATAATACCACCACCGTATTCCTGCAATAACAGCATAGACGAATTATCAACCATCGATTGCAGCCGGGGTCAGAATTTGAACGGGGGCTCGATCATATCTTTGGCCAATCACAGAACCGCCTCGGACGTGTCCAGTCTCGCGGCACAGTCACCGTGCTCGCCTCCAAGAGCGACGACTCCGACGATCGAGGTGAATTTAATTCACCACAATTAATGGAAGGGAATTAATTATGTAATATTTATGGAATGTTTGTTATGAAGAAAAATCGGTTCCAGCAGATCTGGTTAATCTGACAAATTAAGGGTGAAAACCGAGGGGAAAATGACTTGACTTGACGAACGGACGTGACAACTTGATTTGTTTGGTTCAATTTGATTGTGATTTCCGTCGATCCAATGCGTTCAATTCATCTTCTTATCAATTAAATCTCCGAAAATTTGCTCGAGATTCAGTTTCATTCACTTTTTTTTTGTGTCATTAATGAAATTGGATCGTCTTTTTTCAATTCAATTCATTTTGTGAATTACAGGTGCGAGAATTGCTCGACAAGATTCAGCAGCTGCCCTCGCAGTTTCATCACGAGCAGAACATGAACGTTTTGACGGTGCAAAATCGGCCGCAGATGTTGGACAGTTTGAATTCGTTCGGCGCCTTGACGCGGCCTCTGAGTCCTGGGGAACTAGTGACTTTCAGGCCTCGGAGAACCCGGGGGAAGATGTACATGCCTCTTGGTCTACCTAATTCTAGGAACAAGTCGAAGAGGTGGCTCTCGAGGTCGGCTCCTACGACTCCTTGCGGCACGGCTCCGCCGCCGCTTTTGCCCGGGCAAAATAGGAGGCCTTCTCAAACGGAGAATAAGAATATAGACTATCAGGGAGTCCCGCTGCTTTCTGAACAGGACGAAGAACCGCCCCAAGTTTGACAAGAGCGCCGATAAGTGAATCGGAGACTTTTAAAAACTTATTTTACTGACATTATATCGAAAGTCTGAGACTATATTAGCGACACGTGTTGGCATATAATTCGAGGTGAATTTGAAACTGTGTATAATTATTAGATTAGGACGTTATACCCCCACACGCAGAAAATTGACACGATTATAGTTGGCATCTAGTCATGATATCAAAGAACAGGTTCTTCAATGCTTAAAACGTTGTTACGTATATAGTATTACTCAAAATATGCTCAAGATAGTATTACGAATTTGGAACGTGCCGATTATCATCATTGATGGCCGATAAGTACTTGAAATTATTTACTTTACATGAAATAATTATATCCATCGATATTTCTGTGCGTATTAACAGTAAGATTTTGCACGTCCAAATTAATTGCCGTGATTTTATCGACCTAACGATTATACTGTATCAAATATACACGAATTTTACTTGTAAGCGTTTTACGATAAAGAACGGAACTTTATAAAAGTAATATCGTATCATTATTATACGAGATAGTGAATAATACACTAATTTACCGATGCAGGATGCTTCAGATTAACGCACGTTCGATACCTTGGATTTCAAACATTTCAATGGAAAATAAATCAAACGAACATTACACGTCCATTCTGGCCTTCCGTTATAGTGAATTAGCAATCATATGGAAAAAAAAAATACAAAAATAAATGAGGAATGATTTAAAGACAATATGATACGTGAGAATTGTATAAAACTAAATGAATCATAATTAGTATGGGCAGGTAATTAATTTCTTGATCAAATGTCATGATGCGGTGTTTTAATATCAAAGTAAAAATTGTACAGTATTAATAATTGTCTTACACGAATTGCGGGAGATAAATTGGAACGCGAAACGCATGATAAGGGAGCAATGATCCCGATTGTCATGACATATATATTATTATAGGTATTAGTGTAGTTATAATTATTATAGAATACGATTAGTTATGACCCTAATATAATGTATCTTGTAACAACTCATTGAAGCAAACATTTTCGGGGATCTAAATATAGTAAGGTTGTATAAATCGCGGAGAAGGCCTCATTCGATTTGAGATAAAATTATAAATATAATTAATCGATGTACGCACCATGTAGTTACATGTATTTTTTTATCGAGTCTAATGTGAATAAATACAAGCTTCAACGGCGGTGAAAAACTATTCATTCTTCTTCTATTCGTCATACTCAATTTGAATCTATTCTGCAGCTGTAGGCACATTACTCTACTCTTGTAGCATCTGGAAGGTAAATACTTTTGTTATGGCACATGATACATTGTCTTTCTAAATATTTATGTGACGTCACCCACACAACACAATGACGTACCTATTCTTTGGATATAAATATAAATATCCTTTGGATATTTTTTCGGGATATGCTGGATATCCATGAAATGTCCAGAATAGTCCTATGGATGATCCAAGTCCATTGGATATACCATGGATCCCCAGATGTCCGCCCTTTGGACCGTCCTGAGGATGTTTTGATTAGATATCCATAGGACATTTTGAGACATCTTTCGGACCATTCGGGACATTCCAAAATACGTTCGGGGACTTTGAGAGGCTATCGTGAGGACTTACAAAAATTTATCGAAAATTGCAGCACGTAAAGGTTTTCAAAGAAAAGGATACGTGAATCAGGTTTTTAGGTCCCAGTATATCCTCGCAAGACATGCATGATAATTGGATGATTCATGGATGTCCCCACAATATTTGATGGAGTCTGGATATTCCAAACATCGCAGGGATATTTCATATATCCTGGATATTTGTTGGACCTACATAGGATCATCCACTGGATATCGCAAAATAGGATAGGCTTGTACGGGGTTTGTAAGGGATTCTCTATATGAACGGGGTTCACATAGGGGTTCTGAGGTACTCTTGAAATGTACAGGGTTGACATAGGGGTTCTAACGGATTCTTGATATGTACGTGGTTCACATGGGGGTTCTGGGGTATTCTTGACATGTTCAGGGTTCACATGGAGGTTCTGAAGGATTTTCGACATGTACAGTGTTTACATAGGGGTTCAAAGGTATTCTTGACATGTACGGGGTTCACATGGGGGTTCTGAGGCATTTTTGACATGTACGGGGTCCTGGGGGTTCTGAGGGATTCTTAACACGGTAAAAAAACTTGACTAAACCTCAGTTGATCAGGAAAAAAATTAATTTGTTCATAATATAGAGGTAATTCCCAGGTCATGATTATGGTTATGCTTTCAGAGGGTTCTAAATTGTATGTTCATGTACACGATCTAAAGCACATTAAAATTATGGATGACGAAATGATGCCGCTGTCCGAGTTAGTCCAGCGAAATTAATAAGAGAAAAAAAATTAGAAGCCTGATATGTCAAGATTTTGAATTTAGTGACTCTCCATTGTAATGCGTCACCGCCACCACATTTGGGTTGCGAAAGAAACGAAACTAATAATTTAATTACTTAAAATCCTATCGAAATCATTAATGCTTCGTCCCAAATTATTACAGTCCTTTGATTTCTTCCTGTAATGTGATATCAAATATGATGTTCTGCTTCGCCCCCAGAGTTATTATTATTATTTTTTTTTAATTCGCCACATTGTGTCCTTTGCACGCCAAATAGGATAGGCTTGAACTACATAATAAAAATCTCGATATATAGTTTCCTTCACATGGGGGTTTTGAGGGAATCTTGACACCTACGGGGTTCACATGGGGGTTCTGAGGGATTCTTGAGAGGGATGGGTGGGGAGGGGAGGGGAGGGGAAGGGAGGGGGGAGCGGCGATATATCTTTATAATATAGAACGATATATATCGCGTGTCTAATGGCATAAGGTCGTAAGCGCCAAAAACGCGATTTTGGTTGCAAACGGTCGTCTAATTTTTTTGTTCACGCCTTTCGCTCTGAAAACAGTCAAAACGTATAGATCAATTGAAATTACGAGATCGAAAAATGTAAGTGCAAAAGATCGTAAGTTTGGCGGATACGTCGTTCTTGCATTACAATTTTCAAGGAAAATTAAAAAACAACGTAAAGGCAAAATGTCGTATTATTATTTTTCATGATTTTTAATATTTTTTCCAAATAGCTGTCAAAACTCGTAAAACGCGAAGATAAATTGGAAAAACGACCGTTTCGAAAATTCATGAAAAAAAAAGTACTAAGATAAAAGCAGAAGGTCGTAGGCGCCACTTTTTTATTTTTTTATTTTTTTATGATTTTTCCAAATAGTTGTAAAAACCCGTGAAACGCAAAGAAAAATCGAAATCGAGAACGTTCCGAAAAATTTGATGAAAAAAATTCGTAGCTAAAAGCAGAAGGTCGTAAGCGCCATTTTAATTTTTTTTCATTTTTCATGATTTTTTCAAATGGCTGTAAAAACTCGTAAAACGCAAAGATAAATTGGAAGAACGACCGTTTAAAACAATTCCATAAAAAATATTGGTACTTAAAAGCAGAAGGTCGTGGGCGCCATTTTGATTTTTTTATTTCTCACGATTTTTTCAAGTAGCTGTAAAAACCCGTGAAACGCAAAGATAAATTGAAAGAACGACGATTTAAAAAAATTCGATAAAAAATATTGGTAGTTAAAAGCAGAAGGTTGTGAGCGCCATTTTTATTTTTTTTTTATTTTTCATGATTTTTGCAAGTACATAGTTATAAAAACTCGTGAAACGCAACGAAAATTGAAATCGACAACGTTTCGAAAATTCATAGAAAAAAAACACCAAGGTAAAAGCAGAACGACCCAGCGCCAATTAAAAAAAAAAAAAATTGGTGGCTACGACCTTCTGCTTTTAATTGACCCAATATTAAATTTCGACGTTTATGAACGTATCTTCGGGTTTCTATCCAGAATACAAAAAAAAAAATGACCTTTTGCCGTTACGAATAGCAAAAAGTCGTATAATGGCGCTTACATCCTTATGGCATTTATAGAAACGCGATATATAATCAATATCTATCTCGTGTCCGATCCGGATTCGTCCAATTCGATTTTTATTAAATTAATATTCATGATGTGTCCGATCCGGATGTGTCCGAAAGAAAATGTGTCCGATCTGAATGTGTCCGAAAAAAAATGTGTCCGATAATGCAGGTTTATTATTTTGTGTCCGATCCAGATGTGTCCGAACGGGGTCTAATCCAATTCTTAATCAACAACTTTAAAAAATTATAAGTCGATCATAGAATTTTTTTTTTCGTAGAATGTCATAGACTTTCATGAAGAAGTACGAATTTCTAAAAAACTTAATGCAACTTTACGATTTCTAATGACAAACTATTTCAGTTAACGAATGCAAATTAACTACATCTTTCTGAAATACAACTTTTGACGAAAAACAACGAAAATCTACAGTTGTGTATTTGAATAAATGAAATCTACGGCACGATGAGGTAGAATTTTTTTTGGCGTGAAATTTCGTAAACTTTCGTACAAAACTACGAACTTCTATAACAAATTATGAAAATCAACGTCTTTTTTCATGAGAATATATTTTATTTTCGACACCACCTTTATTTCGCGTCGATTCTCGTAGATATTCGTAGAATCTACGTGAATTTTTCCAATATCCACGAAAAAGTACGAACAAAGTATAATAACATTTATTGGCCGAGAGCCAATAATTGTCATACTTACATGATACAGCTACACGAGCTATCAGCTTACAGCTGTTTTGTAATAATAACAATAATAATAATAGTAATAATAATAATAATAATAATAATAATAATAATAATAGTAATTTATGACTCGAACGAACGTCAACTGTTTGTTTCCTACAATAGCATAAAATTCTACGAAAAACTATAAAAATATATGACATTCCAAGAAATGGAAATAAAATATACAACTCCTACGAAGCACATTTTTTGTATTATTTTTCTAGGAACTTAGGATTTTCTGGAATTTTGTGGGATTGTATAATAAACAGTAGTCTACGATGTTGGAATAATTAGAAAAAATAAAAAATATATGACATTCCAAGAAATGGAAATAAAATATACAACTCCTACGAAGCACATTTTTTGTATTATTTTTCTAGGAACTTAGGATTTTCTGGAATTTTGTGGGATTGTATAATAAACAGTAGTCTACGATGTTGGAATAATTAGAAAAAATAAAAAATAAAAAATATAGGCTCATCAAATTTCGTAGAATGTTGTATACCTATAATTGCGTACCATTCTACAAGGAACTCCAATTATTCCCGATTTTTCAAGAAATATGGAGAAGTATAATGAAAAAATATTCAATTCAAAATAAGAAAATTCAAGCTCGTAGAATTTCATAGCATGTTGTATTATTTCGTACAGTTCTGCAACGAACTCGAATTATTTCCGAATTTCGAAGCAGTCGTAAAATTAATAGTATATTATGCACCACGGGAAGGAAGCAGGCGATTTTTGGCGAGCGCGGATTTTGCAGAACGAGTTGCAATTCGAGGGCGCCGAAGGCGCCCGAGAGTGAAAACGAGTTCTGCAAAATGCGCGAGACAAAACGCCTGCTTCCTTCCCATGGCACATATGTTATTTTCTACCACATATGCATTAAAAACGAGAGAAAGTGAGGTTAGAAACACGAGAACGGTGTTCTCCACTGGGGGCAGCACTTTCTTAGTTTATTTCATCGTTACCATGGTTACGAGAGGTTTTTATCCCTGCTGCCAAAGTTTTTATCCCTCTTGACAAGTTTTTATCCCGCTTGACAAGTTTTTATCCCGGTTTATTGCCCCGGTCAGAAAACTGTGGCTTCCATCCTGTTAAGGAGGGCAAAAAACACGAGTTTTTAATGCATGTGTGGTAGAAAAATATTTAATTCAAAATAACAAAATCCAAGCTCGTTGAGTCTCATAGGATGTCATACAATTTTGTGGAATCCTACAACAAACTCCAATAATTATTCACAATTTTCCATGACTTATCTGAAAATAAATTGTATTCAAAATCATAAAACTTCCACGTCGAACTACGATCAAATTCAAGCCTAAAAATGTGCAGAAAATCGTGATTTTCGTACTAATTCAAAATTCCTTGTAGTTTTCCGTATTTTTTCCATGGATATTCGTAGATATGATACTTCCGTTACTTGAAGTCTGTAGATTTTCGTATTTTTTCACGATTATCCGTAGTCTTTCGCTTCCAAGACTACGAAAAATTATTCAGCTTCACATCGATTGTCGATCTTCGTAGATATTCGTAGAACTGATATTCTATTGTTCGAAGACTACGATTTTAGCAGTAGAAAAGTGCTAATTTTTATGAGAATTTTCAAAAATTTACTTTCGCCAAGCAACGGAATATCAGTTCCACGAATAACCACGACAATTTTCAAAAATCTACAAATGGAATAAGGCTGAATGTTCTTTCGTGAAGAATCGTTAGTATTCTCCGAAAAATTCTGTTGATTTACATTTTTCTACTACAGAATCAATGTGCGAAGTCTAATTATAGCGAAAAGAAAAAAATGTGTCAAACTTATTCGCCATGTCCGTGCAATAGTACGATCTTCTACGTCAGATTACGATGATGTATAATTTTCATCGAAAAGCTGCTAGAATATGAAGCATGACTGACACGAAAAAGTCTTCAAGTTCCATGCATGTCAGTTGCTAACCTGATATTGCCAGAAAATATTAAAATCTCAAAGATGAAACGGAGATATGACCTGAAGACCGTAACTCTGGTGATCAACGAGGTTAAGCACGTTTGGACGCGGTCAGTACTTGGATGGGTGGCCCGGAGAAGTGAGCTGAGTTCGAATCCCCCACTGGCAGGAATTTCTATTAAAAAATCTACGAAAATCATTGAAAAAGTACTACATTCTACGAAAATTTCTACGTAGATACTACGAAATTGTTCGAAAACAGGCAGAAAATCGTAGAAGTTTTCGTAGATAATGACACAATTTTCGTAGTTTGTGGTAAAAATTATTTCGATATAAAATGTTACGATATTCTACACAAAACACCGAAAATTTACGAAGAAAAGAGAAATATCGAGAGATCTTCGAGGCGAGTAAATATGATGGATGGATTAGTCTTTGAAAACAAAAGTGAGACCTCGAGATGCGTGATCGGGAAGAACAGCATGCCGGGAAATTCACACGAGAACTTTGGAAGATAATAAATTTTTTGGTATTTGTAATCGACTTTGATTAACGTATAGACGAATTTCGAAGCATCGCTAAATTTAAGTTCCTTCACACTTTATTTGCTCAGCTGTGATCGAGTCGACACATGGATTGTGTAACAAATACATTGAACGTATTAGATGATCGGGGAAATGTGCAGGCTTTGGACTCATTGACTATGCGCACGCGCCCCAGTCGGTAAACCAGTTCAATGTCACGTGGGCGAGTTGACGATAACTTTGAACGTGTAAACATTTATTGGGCAGAATAAATATTTCTGCCACGTGGCGCTTTTCACATCGTGAGCTTCACGTATACATAGGGCTGACTTTAATCAAGCTAGTCAGTCTGAAAACGAGAAGCAGAGAGAGCTTCGGCAAAAAGTTCAAGAATGGACGTTACGTCCGCCTTCTCCGCGTTTCGAACCGCAGTGACCTACGGGTCGGAATTGAGCTTCGTCGTGTTTTTCCAGATTCTAATAGCGATTTTACGACCTGATGTTGTCGACATAGAACACAGAGTGAAAATTATCAACCCGCTAGATATTTCAGACAAGTATGACTTCGTTATAATCGGTGCTGGAACGGCAGGATCTGTTCTCGCTAACAGACTGACGGAAAATCCAAAATGGAAGGTTTTACTCCTGGAAGCTGGAGGTGACGAGCCACTTATCGCTGACGTACCTGCAATGGAGCTGGTCCTTCAAAAGACCGCACTTGACTGGCAATTTAAAACGGAACCTTCAACTAAGTACTGTCTGGGCATGGACAACAATCAATGTTTATATCCAAGAGCTAAAGCACTTGGCGGCGGCAGTATGATCAATAGTATGTTGTACATGCGTGGCAACCGAAAGGACTACGATCAGTGGAGAGATTTGGGTAATCCCGGGTGGGGATACGAAGATGTTCTGCCGTACTTCAAGAAGTCCGAAAACATTTCAATTCCTGAACTCAAAGATTCACCCTATCATGGGAAGGGTGGATATCTCGGAGTCGAAAACTACAAATACCAAGGTCCAATGATAAAAAATTTCCTGAGTTCAGTTCAAGACGCTGGCTACGAAATAGTGGATGTGAACGGTAGGTCACAGAATGGGTTCATGCTGTCGCAGGGAACATTGAGGAATGGCCTGAGGTGCAGCACGGCCAAGGCTTTCCTGCGCTCTGCATCTCACAGGCAAAACCTGTACGTCAGCACGGAATCCATGGTAGAGAAGATACTTATCAAGACTTCTACGAAGACGGCTTACGGCGTCGAGTTTCGCCGAGGGGGCGAAAAGTACGTCGTCTCTGCCAGAAAGGAGGTGATACTGTCGGCGGGCGCTGTGCAATCGCCTCAGATCCTGATGCTCTCAGGAATCGGGCCGAGAGAACACCTCCAAGAGTTCGGCATTCCCGTGAAACACGCCAGTCCCGGTGTCGGGCAGAACTTGCAGGATCATGTTCAACTCGGTTGGTTGGATTTTTTGATTGATCCGCCATCGGAGAGTCCGGTAACAACAGTGACTGCCGACGCAGACAGCTCCGAAGGCTCAACCCTCACGAGACTTATGTCAGGGACAAGCATGATTAGTATAACCGATGCAGAACTGTTCTTGAATGGAAGTTCCGACAGTCAACTGTATGGCTCCAGCGCCCCTGTACAGGGTTTTGTCAATTCCAAGTAAATACTTTCATCCTGAGAGCCTAATTACGGAGAGGTGTATTGTTTCCAATTTTTGTTTCAGATATAATGCCGATATCGATTTTCCGGATCTTCAGATACAATTCGCGGGGGGAGGTTACAGTGCAGGCGGATCCTTTATCGGTGAACGATATTTCGGGATGAGGGATGATATATTCGCAAGTCTGTACAATGACATTACAGGAAACTCTTCTTACAGCGTGATACCGATAGTCACACACCCAAAGAGCAGAGGCTATATCAAACTGAAAGATACGAACCCCAATCACGCCCCAGCCATAGTGCCGAATTATTTTGATGACCCACACGACTTGGATGTATTGGTAAGTTCCTGTATTCTTTTTCGCCACACCTGCACCTGGGAAGTCCTCTCTCGCGCAGCGCCTAGAGGCACCCAGAACAGACTTTCGCAAACCGATGCGATAGTGTTCGATACATCTGCGAAAGGCGGCAACGCCTGTAACTCGTGTGGGATTGTCACCTTCGCACACTTGTATCGAAATATACTATTCCAAGCTATCCATACATACTCTGACGTTGATTAATATTTCGCTCCTCCAGGTACAAGGAGTCAGATTCGCATACAAAATCAGCCAGACTCCCACTTGGAAAGGTTTGAACGCACGCCCCAACCCTAACGTTATTCCCGCTTGTGCTCATCTCAATCACACCTCCGATGCCTATTGGCGGTGCCATATTCGACAAATGACTATGATAGGATACCACTTTTGTGGCACTTGCAAAATGGGTCCGGCGGACGATGCCATGGCTGTGGTGGACGCACGTCTCAGGGTCCACGGTGTTAAACGTCTCCGGGTCATAGACGCTTCCATCATGCCGAATATCACAGGAGGTAACACCAACGCTCCGACTATCATGATCGCTGAGAAAGCGGCAGACCTCATCAAGGAGGACTATGAGAAGCCTGTCAAACATAATGACTGACGTTCCGAAGAAACCTGAACAGTAATTTGAATGAACATTTCTCACATCCTGAAACGAATCGACCGATTCACAAATGTTGAATTCAATTTATTTGCTAATAAAAATATGCTAATGAACTGCTAATCAATAATTCCTATTGTTTTGCTTCTTATATTGTGATATTTTTTACTCGAAGAGGCAATGAGTATACTGTGAAGGACAGAAGGAGGAAAGTGTGTGGAAGGTTTTCTGAACTTTGGAGGGCGGATGAAAAAAGGTGAAGATGATTAAAATATGACTTTCAAGGACGATTAATCCTCACTGACTTTCAATATGACTTTCAAGGACGTTAATCCTCACTGTGATCCTTGGTCACTGTGTGGCACGATCACTCAGATTGAACTGACATTAAACGAGTTTTACTACTATCACCGGAGATTTGATCACTTATAAATATTCCTGAAATTCTTACTTTGATAGCACTCGTACTGTTTTTGTTGAGTAAAGAGTCTCTCAGGGCTTCGATAAGGTACCTAGATCAATTAACACCTGCTCTCGTGGTTTTTGTGCAATGAGGCAACGAATTACCTCAAGGAAAGGAGTTTTCTACGCTAATAACGAGAAGACTCAGTGTCGAAACTACGGCGTTGGTGCTTCCATTTCTCGAAATTCCGGGCGTTACTACTAACCGCACTCTTCACTGAGGACTTAACCAATTTAAACAGGATATTTCAGGATTGGAGCAATTAACTGTGGAGTGAATGTTGTTTAGGTGTAAATGATTAGCAGTTAGACAGATTTATATTGATAGCGAAGATGATGCATCAAGCAAAAGAACAGAAAATTTGTGTAACTGATACGTTTAACTGAATAAAATTGCGTTTTGTAATAAAAAATAAAAGAGAAATTGTTAGAAAATGTTTATGTTTTAATATTTGACTGATATTTAATAACTTTATCCGTATATCGGAAGGCTGTCGCCTTAAATGGAATTTGATTGGAAATTTTTCTAAGTCAGAAAATGAATTTAAATTCGTAATTCATGGATAGCTCCCATGAATTACGTACCAATGAGACCAATTGGCCGGACCGAAGTGACTCTGATCGCGTTCTGATTTACCATTACGGCTCGGTTTTCGCACTACTTCTTGGTGCGCATAGTCACATTCCTTCAAATTTTAGGAGAGGGGACTGACCCACGAATTCCTCAGTTTTTCTATCTGAACAAACAAAATTTCGTGTGTGAAACGTTGTAACCAGAGTAGCGATGTTTCGATGTGTTAGTTTTTCTTCTAACGATTGTGTGTGTGTGTGTGTATGAGATTTTGATCCTAAGTTTGAATAAATGCTATAGTGCACTCTGCTAGTTGATTTTCTGATTTTGAAATTAAACTTGAAATATTACTAGGCGAGTTGTTGAATACGTTACACAGTTTGAATTTGTGTGTGTCTAAATCCAGTACGCCTCACTGCTTCATCTACGTCAATATACAGGGTGGGGCATTTAAAGTGACCAGGGCGATTTTCTCGAAAACGAAGCAAAATGTCAAGAAAAGTTTCAGACGAGAGCTGTAGGGTTTTGAAGGGGTCAGAACATAGCGCGTTCGAAGTTTTATTAAGTGGAGGCGCCAAGGAGATACGAAGGTCACCTTTGGTTTTTCAAATGGGATGGTGTATTTTTCATTTTGAAAATGAAAAGAGTATTCAATTTCGAGTATAAAAGTATTAGTACACCAGTGTCGTAAAATTGACACTCAACAGGATATGTCAAAAATGAGAAAAAGATGTCCGTTCTCCACTTTACGTGGGATAAATTTACCATTTTATCAAAGCAATTGTTCGAAATGATGGCCATTAACTTCAATACACTTCTGGAAGCGTTTTATAAAAGAATCTTAAACTTTCATCAAAGTGTCTTCAGTGATATTCGCACAGGCATCAATAATCGGTTGGCGCATATTCTCACGTGTAGTCGGCACTTCTTGATAAACCTTATTTTTTACGTATCCCCGTATGAAAACAATGCCTCTAAGGCTTGTGTGATGTAAACGAACACAAAGTTGTCGACGAATGTTGTTCAATGATAGTTATTGAGACAAGTGGAGAACGGACATCTTTTTCTTATTTTTGAAATATCCTGTTGAGTGTCAATTTTAGGACACTGGTGTACTTATACTTTTATACTCAAAATTGAATACTCTTTTGATTTTGAAAATAAAAAATACACCATCCCATTTGAAAAACCAAAGGTGACCTTCGTATCTCCTTGGCGCTTCCACTTAATAAAAATTCGAACGCGCTATGTTCTGTCCCCTTCAAAACCCTACAGCTCTCGTCTGCAACTTTTCTTGACATTTTGCTTCGCTTTCGACAAAATAGCCCTGGTCACTTTAAATGCCCCACCCTAGGTATATTACCTCCGCACCGTGCGTCAATAAATTCACACTTGTATTAATAAATTGCTGAAATTTCTGTTTGAACAGCATGAAAACTCGACTTTTTTAACGTTCGAATAATATTACAGAGAGTAACGGTGATTAATATAAACGAATAAATATGAAGATAAAAAAATCTGCATTTTTTTAAACTAACCGAAAATCGTTGAAAGAAAAATCGAATAAAAAAAAAATTTATAGATGAGTAGTAGGGTGGCCCTTATTCGGGGGTCGGTGGAATTTTGTCCGCGACGCCCCCCAAATCAGGTCAATATAAATGAATAAAAATCTGAGTGAAATTTGAGCTCTCTAGCTCAATGGGAAAGGGACGTGCCTGTAAGCCCTTACTTTTCTCCATTTGAATAACATAGGATTTTTGACTGACAGCATTAAGTTTTTTCTTTGAAGCCTATTTTGTGCTGGAAAAATCTGTCCCTCTGTTTTTTTATAGTATCATACTGTGTAATCATGTACAAATTTTGTCAGCCATCTGGAATGGCATTTTACACAGCCGATGCGGCCGACAGATGCTGATATTCTAAAATTAATTTTGTATCAATTTTCGAAGACTTATCGTTTTTTCACTGGGGTTTGACACAATATCTACTCAATGTAATTAGGAATCATGATTTTGACATGATTTTAACAAATCAAATTTTTACTCTTCGACAATAAATTGAGCTTCATTGGTGGGATGAATGAAATGTTGTAAAAATCATGATTTTCAATTGAATTTCGTTTAAATCGCGCTAACCCCCAATGAAAAGATGATGCGAGTCTTTGAGGATAGATAAATGGTTATAGATGATAGATAAACAGTTATCTCATAAAATCAGTCTCTGTCGGCCGCCGGTACTGTGTCAAATGCCATTGCAGATGGCTGAAAAAATTTGTACATGATTACACACTATGATGCTATAAAAAGACGGAGGGACAGATTTTTCCAGCACAAGATAGGTTTGGAAGAAAAAAATGAATTCTGTCAGTCAAAAGTCCTATGTTAATCAAATGGGAAATAGTAAGGGCTTACAGGCACCCTTTCGCATTGAGCTAGAGAGCTCAAATTTCACTCAGATTTTTATTCATTTATTTTGAGCCGATTTGGGGGGCGTCGTGGACAAAATTTCACCGACCCCAAATAAGGGCCACCCTAATGAGTATAGGTACGCGGAATAATTGTTTCCGGCATGCTTTGTGATATGGAATGAATTGCGGGATACAGATTTAAGGGGATGCGTAACGCTTAAAATTTTCGAAAAATCGGTTCATCCTTTTCGAAAATTCTGAGCCCGATTTGATCCCAAAATTTGTAAAATTGACGGAATGGCAGCATGCAGTTGAAATTAGACTGGAGCGCAGGCAAAGTGAAAATCGCCAGCTACTAGGTCATGTTTTGTTCAGAAAACGCGATGATATCGTAATTCTGCTTTATTAGATATCAGTGTTTATTAGTGATCGTGGTATAATAATAATCATTATTATTATTGACGTTAATTTATTTTTGCCCCTTCTGTGTTATATGTTGACTTCAACCTCGCGTTTTTCTCGATTCTATTTTTTTCGAATCTTATCATAGGATATTTTCTATACAACTTTTTCAATATAACTCAACTGTTTTCCTGGGACTGCGTTTATCATAATAATAATAATAATAAGAAAATAAATAAAATAAGAAAATGTGTAACCTGTGTTTTGTTTCAACGAGATCGGAAGACGTATTCTGGTCGAAGTTCCTGATGTTCATAACAAGAAAATGTTTGAAAACAAAAACTGAAGAAAACCTGACATAGAAAAAATTAACATAAATGTCAAGTCGCATCATTTGACGAATTGGTCGATTTCGGAATGTTGAATTTGATTCACCTGATCATGAAAATATGAAACTGCTGATCTTCAATCAAAAATATTCCGCTTTCGTTTTTGGATATCATTCTTGAAGTGTGTAGAAGGTTTTCGAGAGTTCGTTGGGCTGTCGTGGATGGAAAAGGTCAAGATAGTCCGATATACATATATCTACAGGTTTTACCCGTAGGGGAAGAATCTTAGACATTGAAAATGTTTTTTATGATTTCTAATTCATTTTGATTTTTTTTTTCACAATTTTGCATCACATTTCTCTAAAAAACAAACGCTGAAACTCCTGCTGTAATTTTCTCAACCCTCAATTATTTTTTTTCAAACAACTCAAACGTGTACGTTCCGGAAGCATTTTCAATGCTAATAACCTTCAAGAACGATGTTCAAAGTACCTACCATGTGAGAGGTAAATACTTTCGTTATAATACATTGGAAATTATCTTTCCAAATATTTATGCGTCGATGATGACGTGGGTTCTGAAAGGCGACCACGTCCGTCACAGACGTCGGACAAGTGATGAGAATCACCTGAGGCAATTTATTTGTTATTTCAAGCTGATGGACAAATATGTGATAAAATGAGGAGCAGTGCATTTCCTCAGTCTAGTCAGACTCAAAACGTGGAGCAAGTGAAGCTTTCAGCTAGAGGGTTTGAGAATGGACATCGCGTGTGCCCTCTCCGCGTTTCGCACCGCAGTAATCTACGGGTCAGAATTGAGCTTCGTAGTGTTTTTCCAGATTTTAATAGCGTTATTACGTCCAGATATCGTCGACAAAGAAAATAGAGTGACAATTATCAACCCGCAAGATATTTCTCACAGTTATGACTTCGTTATAATCGGTGGTGGATCTGCAGGATCTGTTCTCGCTAACAGACTAACGGAGAAACCAAAATGGAGGGTTTTACTCCTGGAAGCTGGAGGTGACGAGCCACTCATTGCTGACGTGCCTGGAATGGAGCTGGTCCTTCAAAAGACCAAAGTTGACTGGGGATTCAAAACAGAACCTTCTACTAAGAACTGTTTGGGCATGAACAATAATCAATGTTTATATCCAAGAGCTAAAGCACTCGGCGGCTGCAGTATGCACAATGCTATGTTGTACATGCGTGGCAACCGAAAGGACTACGATCAGTGGAGAGATTTGGGTAATCCCGGGTGGGGCTACGAAGATGTCCTGCCGTACTTCAAGAAGTCCGAAAACATTTCAATTCCTGAACTCAGAGATTCACCCTATCATGGGAAGGGTGGATATCTCGGAGTCGAAAACTACAAAAACCCAAGTCCACTTACAAACTATTTTCTAAATTCCGTTCAAGACGCAGGCTACAAAATAGTGGATGTGAACGGTGAGTCACAGACTGGGTTCATGTTATCGCAGGGCACATTGAGGAATGGCCTGAGGTGCAGCACGGCCAAGGCTTTCCTGCGCTCTGCATCTCACAGGCAAAACCTGTACGTCAGCACGGAATCCATGGTAGAGAAGATACTTATCAAGACTTCTACGAAGACGGCTTACGGCGTCGAGTTTCGCCGAGGGGGCGAGAAGTACGTCGTCTCTGCCAGAAAGGAGGTGATACTGTCGGCGGGCGCTGTGCAATCGCCTCAGATCCTGATGCTCTCAGGAATCGGGCCGAGAGAACACCTCGAAGAATTTGGGATTCCCGTGAAACACGCCAGTCCCGGTGTCGGGCATAACTTGCAGGATCACGTTAACCTCGCTTGGTTGGATTTTTTAATTGATCCGCTACCGGAAAGTCCGGCAACAACAGTAACCGCCGACACAGACAACGCCGAAGGCTCAAACCTCACGATGGGTGCAAGGCTTATGTCAGGTGCAAGCATTATGGGTATAACCGATGCAGAACTATTCTTGAATGGAAGTTTCAAAAGTCAACTGTATAGCACCAGCGCCCCTGTGCAGGGTTTTATCAATACCAAGTAAATACTTCTATCCTAGGAGCCTGATGGTAGTAGGAACCATTTTTCGTAATTTTTGTTTCAGATATAATGCCGATATCGATTTTCCGGACCTTCAGATACAATTCGCGGGAGGAATCAACAGTGTAGGCGGATCGTTCATCAGTGAACGATACTTTGGGATGAGGGATGATATATTTGCAAGCATATTTAAGGACATTCTGGGAAACTTTTCTTACAGCATAGCACCAATACTCGCACACCCGAAGAGCAGAGGTTATATCAAACTGAAAGACACGAATCCCAATCACGCTCCGGCCATAGTGCCGAATTATTTTGATGACCCACACGACTTGAATGTATTGGTAAGTTGCTCTTATCCAATTCAAGAGTTATCATACTCTGACGTCAATTGAGATACCGATTTTCCAGGTAGAAGGAATTAAATGGGCTCACAACATCAGCAAGACTCCCACTTGGAAAGCTTTGAACTCACGCCCCAACCCTAATATTATTCCCGCTTGTGCTCATCTTAATCACCCCTCCGATGCCTATTGGAGGTGCTACATACGACACACGACAGTGACAGGATTCCACTTGTGTGGCACTTGCAAAATGGGTCTCGCGAACGATCCCATGGCTGTGGTAGACGCACATCTCAGGGTCCACGGTGTGAAAAGACTTCGGGTCATAGACGCTTCCATCATGCCCAACATTACAGGAGGTAACACCAACGCCCCGACTATCATGATCGCTGAGAAAGCCGCAGACCTCATCAAGATAGACCACAAAAAGTGCATTAAAAAGAAATACTGACGTTCAGGAGAAAACTGAAGACCTCATCATGGAGGGAGAGATTCCAAACTTTTCCAGTAACTATTTTCAGGAAGACAACCGAAAAATTAAATGAAAAAATTAACGGGTCAAGCGATATCAACATCACGTCATAATATGCATACTTTATGTGACGAGCTGAAGATTGAAGAATTTATTGTATGTCGTTGAATTCGGATTATTAAATCGTTGAATCATTTGATACTTGTAATTACTTAATAACCGATGAATACGGTGTGGTACTTTAATAGATGAACAATGGGTCATATGGTCACACGCATCCAACAAAATACGTGCATGATACGCATTTAGGGCGATATTAAGTCGTTTCTCGTAACTACAGGGTGTCTAATTTCAAATAACTCATTAGAATATCTCGAAAACGAGAGTTGCTATCCGAAAATGTTTCAAAAGAAAGTTTCTTGGTTCCAAAGGGGACGCAGAGAGGTGATATTGGTTCAGTTGTAAATGTCAATGCTTCCGAGATATCAACACGATGTCGATTTTCTTGAATGACAAGCGTTTTTTTCCCGGTAGAAATTCAATTTAAAAAAAAAAGAACCAATTGCCATTCAAGAAAATCAATTTCGTGTTGATATCTCGAAAAAAATGACTTTATACCGCAACTTGGAACTTGGCGGTATATAAACATGCCGTCAAAAGTTATAAAAGAATATGATTTCATGGATGAAGGTGCACGCTCTTCGCAAGTGTCTCACACGAAGCAACAGCATTCGGTCTGTGATTAAAAAATCCATAACAGGAGCATAAAAAAAAAATTTCGTTGCACTTATCATGAGAAAATCGACGTGAAATAATAAAAAAATCGATCTGATAATTATTATTACCTGTTGATATAAAAATTTATGTACGAGGCACGATAAATGAGGACATTTGAAGATACCTACACAATGTTATTTTATTTGTTCCGTCGCAGACAACTCCTATTCAATTATTACAGTTTCTCCATATCCTATTACATCTTCTTCGATCCCACACTTCATCTCCATCCTGGGCGACCTAGCCATCTGTACAACCTCATCCTGAAATCGGCCACTTCAGTGACCACCGATATTTTCCAACCTCCCAACTCCGTTTGCTATCCCACCATTAGCTCAAGTGTTCTGAGAATTCCAAATCCTTGAAGCTAACTTATCGTCCTTTCGCATAGTCAAAGTCCTCTTCCCACGCTAACCTCTGCACGTACACTCTTAACAAGTAAAACCTCCTCCTCGAACGCATCCTCTTCTACCAAACGCATCAGTCGGTTACCAAACCTCAACCTATCTGCGTAACGCTCCGCGAGCAACAATCACACAATCTATCTCAACAGTCTCGCGTCAATTATATAACATACCAAAACATTCATTTATCTTCGTTTACCTTTATCATCAATTATTGTACAACAGCTTAAATATATCAGTGTTCTAGTGTTATTTGAACTTTACAACTCATTTCAAAAAAAATACCTGCAACCCTTTATTTAGTGCTGCAGGCGTTCATGCCACCTCCGCTTCGTAACATCAAGGAAAAGAGCTGCGCGTGAACAGGTGAATCGCGAACTATTTGAGGGAATATCTACCCCCTGATTCTACATCGTACTTGTAGGACCCTCTGGTGCCGCGCAGTATCGTCGAGGGGTGGATATTTCAAAATTTCGGTACGAAAAAATGGTGAATCGCGACCCATGTGAGGGAATATCTGCCCCACGATCCTACATCGTACTTGTAGGACCCTCTGATGCCGCGCAGTATCGTCGAGGGGTGGATATTTCAAAATTTCGGTACGAAAAAATAGTTATTCGCGACCCATGTGAGGGAATATCTGCCCCACGATTCTACATCGTACTTGTAGGACCCTCTGATGCCGCGCAGTATCGTCGAGGGGTGGATATTCCAAAATTTCGGTACGAAAAAATGGTGAATCGCGACCAATGTGAGGGAATATCTGCCCCACGATCCTACATCGTACTTGTAGGACCCTCTGATGCCGCGCAGTATCCCGCGGGGTGGATATTTCAACATTTCGGTACGAAAAAATGGTGAATCGCGACCAATGTGAGGGAATATCTGCCCCACGATCCTACATCGTACTTGTAGGACCCTCTGATGCCGCGCAGTATCGTCGAGGGGTGGATATTCCAAAATTTCGGTACGAAAAAATGGTGAATCGCGACCTATTTGAGGGAATATCTGCCCCCCGATTCTACATCGTACTTGTAGGACCCTCTGATGCCGCGCAGTATCGTCGAGGGGTGGATATTCCAAAATTTCGGTACGGAAAAATGGTGAATCGCGACCAATGTGAGGGAATATCTGCCCCACGATCCTACATCGTACTTGTAGGACCCTCTGATGCCGCGCAGTATCGTCGAGGGGTGGATATTTCAAAATTTCGGTACGAAAAAATAGTGAATCGCGACCTATTTGAGGGAATATCTGCCCCCCGATTCTACATCGTACTTGTAGGACCCTCTGATGCCGCGCAGTATCGTCGAGGGGTGGATATTCCAAAATTTCGGTACGAAAAAATGGTGAATCGCGACCTATTTGAGGGAATATCTGCCCCCCGATTCTACATCGTACTTGTAGGACCCTCTGATGCCGCGCAGTATCGTCGAGGGGTGGATATTCCAAAATTTCGGTACGAAAAAATGGTGAATCGCGACCAATGTGAGGGAATATCTGCCCCACGATCCTACATCGTACTTGTAGGACCCTCTGATGCCGCGCAGTATCGTCGAGGGGTGGATATTTCAAAATTTCGGTACGAAAAAATGGTGAATCGCGACCAATGTGAGGGAATATCTGCCCCACGATCCTACATCGTACTTGTAGGACCCTCTGATGCCGCGCAGTATCGTCGAGGGGTGGATATTTCAAAATTTCGGTACGAAAAAATAGTTATTCGCGACCAATGTGAGGGAATATCTGCCCCACGATCCTACATCGTACTTGTAGGACCCTCTGATGCCGCGCAGTATCGTCGAGGGGTGGATATTTCAAAATTTCGGTACGAAAAAATGGTGAATCGCGACCAATGTGAGGGAATATCTGCCCCACGATCCTACATCGTACTTGTAGGACCCTCTGATGCCGCGCAGTATCGTAGAGGTGGATATTTCAAAATTTCGGTACGAAAAAATGGTGAATCGTGACCTATTTGAGGGAATATCTGCCCCCCGATTCTACATCGTACTTGTAGGACCCTCTGATGCCGCGCAGTATCGTCGAGGGGTGGATATTTCAAAATTTCGGTACGAAAAAATGGTGAATCGCGACCCATGTGAGGGAATATCTGCCCCACGATCCTACATCGTACTTGTAGGACCCTCTGATGCCGCGCAGTATCGTCGAGGGGTGGATATTTCAAAATTTCGGTACGAAAAAATGGTGAATCGCGACCCATGTGAGGGAATATCTGCCCCACGATCCTACATCGTACTTGTAGGACCCTCTGATGCCGCGCAGTATCGTCGAGGGGTGGATATTTCAAAATTTCGGTACGAAAAAACGGTGAATCGCGACCTCTTTGAGGGAATATCTGCCCCCCGATTCTACATCGTACTTGTAGGACCCTCTGATGCCGCGCAATATCGTCGAGGGGTGGATATTCCAAAATTTCGGTACGAAAAATTGGTGAATCGCGACCCATGTGAGGGAATATCTGCCCCACGATCCTACATCGTACTTGTAAGACCCTCTGATGCCGCGCATTATCGTCGAGGGGTGGATATTCCAAAATTTCGGTACGAAAAAATGGTGAATCGCGACCAATGTGAGGGAATATCTGCCCCACGATCCTACATCGTACTTGTAGGACCCTCTGATGCCGCGCAGTATCGTCGAGGGGTGGATATTTCAAAATTTCGGTACTAAAAATAGTTATTCGCGACCCATGTGAGGGAATATCTGCCCCACGATCCTACATCGTACTTGTAGGACCCTCTGATGCCGCGCAGTATCGTCGAGGGGTGGATATTTCAAAATTTCGGTACGAAAAAATGGTGAATCGCGACCAATGTGAGGGAATATCTGCCCCACGATCCTACATCGTACTTGTAGGACCCTCTGATGCCGCGCAGTATCGTCGAGGGGTGGATATTTCAAAATTTCGGTACGAAAAAATGGTGAATCGCGACCCATGTGAGGGAATATCTGCCCCACGATTCTACATCGTACTTGTAGGACCCTCTGATGCCGCGCAGTATCGTCGAGGGGTGGATATTTCAAAATTTCGGTACGAAAAAATGGTGAATCGTGACCTATTTGGGGAATATCACCCCCGATTCTACATCGTACTTGTAGGACCCTCTGATGCCGCGCAGTATCGTCGAGGGGTGGATATTTCAAAATTTCGGTACGAAAAAATGGTGAATCGCGACCCATGTGAGGGAATATCTGCCCCACGATCCTACATCGTACTTGTAGGACCCTCTGCTGGCATATCGTCGAGGGGTGGATATTTCAAAATTTCGGTACGAAAAAATGGTGAATCGCGACCCATGTGAGTGAATATCTGCCCCACGATCCTACATCGTACTTGTAGGACCCTCTGATGCCGCGCAGTATCGTCGAGGGGTGGATATTTCAAAATTTCGGTACGAAAAAAATGGTGAATCGCGACCCATGTGAGGGAATATCTGCCCCACGATCCTACATCGTACTTGTAGGACCCTCTGATGCCGCGCAGTATCGTCGAGGGGTGGATATTCCAAAATTTCGGTACGAAAAAATGGTGAATCGCGACCAATGTGAGGGAATATCTGCCCCACGATCCTACATCGTACTTGTAGGACCCTCTGATGCCGCGCAGTATCGTCGAGGGGTGGATATTTCAAAATTTCGGTACGAAAAAATGGTGAATCGCGACCAATGTGAGGGAATATCTGCCCCACGATCCTACATCGTACTTGTAGGACCCTCTGATGTCGCGCAGTATCGTCGAGGGGTGGATATTTCAAAATTTCGGTACGAAAAAATGGTGAATCGCGACCTCTTTGAGGGAATATCTGCCCCCCGATTCTACATCGTACTTGTAGGACCCTCTGATGCCGCGCAGTATCGTCGAGGGGTGGATATTTCAAAATTTCGGTACGAAAAAATGGTGAATCGCGACCAATGTGAGGGAATATCTGCCCCACGATTCTACATCGTACTTGTAGGACCCTCTGATGCCGCGCAGTATCGTCGAGGGGTGGATATTTCAAAATTTCGGTACGAAAAAATGGTGAATCGCGACCCATGTGAGGGAATATCTGCCCCACGATCCTACATCGTACTTGTAGGACCCTCTGATGCCGCGCAGTATCGTCGAGGGGTGGATATTCCAAAATTTCGGTACGAAAAAATGGTGAATCGCGACCAATGTGAGGGAATATCTGCCCCACGATCCTACATCGTACTTGTAGGACCCTCTGATGCCGCGCAGTATCGTCGAGGGGTGGATATTCAAAAATTTCGGTACGAAAAAATGGTGAATCGCGACCAATGTGAGTGAATATCACTTACCGTGAATCCGCCTCAGCTGTGAGTAGGAATAGGAAGAGCGAGTGAGAGGGTAAATAAATAAAAACTAATATTTCCCGGAAAACAAAAAGAAACTTGCTTCGGCATAAAAACCCTCACGGAGTAGAGGGAAAAGCCGGAGCAAGTTCAGTATTTATTCATAAAACACCATGAAATATATTACAGTAAAAACAATGACAATAACAAGAACAAGAAGATAGCAATAAATGAACAATACAAAACGGTACAGGGGCCGCTGCGGGCGCGTCTCTTACAGACTAAATTGAATGCATTCAATTGTTACTAATATTAACTCACCAACCGACTCAGAAACCAAGACCTGGGGAAAACGCCGCGACTTCCAACCCTGTGTGGAAGCCGGGGTTTACGGGGAGTGTACAAGATGGCCCACGGCCGGTGCAACCAGGAGTCCCGACGTCTCGGAGATCCTCACTGGGTTGCTCGGGCAACAGTTGTTGCCGCGAAAGACACTCGCCCTGGGACAGGCACCACGGATCACCGGAGGGTGGCCACGTCCCACAATCAATCCCTAACCGTAAAAGAACACGAGCCAGAACCTTCCAGAAATATACGCCAACCTATTCACCGCACTCGACCTAACCAGGAATGACCAAACGCGGGAGAAGACTGTTAAGAACGCGAAGACGCACGAGAAGGGAGAAGCTACCTAGACGCGACCTACCTAGACGAGCGCTCGAGACTAACTGAAGAACGCTGTTCCCCCCCCTAGCATGGCGGACCGACGCAGCATCACAGAGTGGCGCGCGCGTATCCTACGGGCCCACCGGCCGCTAGCGCCACCCTACGGACAAACCCTACAACATCTCGAGGCCCGAGCGGCCTGCGAGATTCGAGCGCGAACAGTGAGGGAATATCTGCCCCACGATCCTACATCGTACTTGTAGGACCCTCTGATGCCGCGCAGTATCGTAGAGGGGTGGATATTTCAAAATTTCGGTACGAAAAAATGGTGAATCGTGACCTATTTGAGGGAATATCTGCCCCCCGATTCTACATCGTACTTGTAGGACCCTCTGATGCCGCGCAGTATCGTCGAGGGGTGGATATTTCAAAATTTCGGTACGAAAAAATGGTGAATCGTGACCTATTTGAGGGAATATCTGCCCCCCGATTCTACATCGTACTTGTAGGACCCTCTGATGCCGCGCAGTATCGTCGAGGGGTGGATATTTCAAAAATTTCGGTACGAAAAAATAGTTATTCGCGACCCATGTGAGGGAATATCTGCCCCACGATCCTACATCGTACTTGTAGGACCCTCTGATGCCGCGCAGTATCGTCGAGGGGTGGATATTTCAAAATTTCGGTACGAAAAATGGTGAATCGCGACCCATGTGAGTGAATATCTGCCCCACGATCCTACATCGTACTTGTAGGACCCTCTGATGCCGCGCAGTATCGTCGAGGGGTGGATATTTCAAAATTTCGGTACGAAAAAATGGTGAATCGTGACCTATTTGAGGGAATATCTGCCCCCCGATTCTACATCGTACTTGTAGGACCCTCTGATGCCGCGCAGTATCGTCGAGGGGTGGATATTTCAAAATTTCGGTACGAAAAAATTCTTACTCGCGACCCGTGGGAGTGAATATACCCTAGCGGATTCGGTTACGCCAAAAATACACCGAAAATACACAGTTAAAAATGGTGTAAATTTGGTGATATTTCGGTAAAACACCATCTTGTGTGAAATATTACACCAAAATCGCACGGTGTGGTTTTGAATTTTCACACTACTTTCACACCAATTTCACACCAATTAATTTTACACTGATTTTACACTTGACTAATTTTACACCGATTTTACATCCATTTCACACAAAACGGATATTCGAGAAAAAAAGGGATACCTGAGTCGAGATCGACCGCCGTCGTTGAATTTGCAAGCAGTGACGCTACCGTCTGAGCTACGGAACTTCATAATAGTGATATAACCAAGTTTTAGGTTCATAAGCTTTGATATGATTGTGATTGATTTTCCATTTTCAAAGAAGTTGGTACACTCGATCTAAATAGATAAGGTGTACAATTGGCGTAAAATCGGTATAAAATCGGTGTAAAATGGGTGGATGTAAAATCGGTGTAAACTCAGTGTAATATCGGTGGGGTGAAAAATTAGTATAAAATCGATGAAAAATCGGTCGGGTGTAAAACCAGTGTAAAATTAGTTGGTGTGAAATTGGTCTGAAAGTAGTGTGAAAAATTCAAAACCACACCGTGCAATTTTGGGGTAATTTTAGACGGATTGCAGTGTGTCACTGAAATACCATCTATATCACACCAAAATAACACCATGCCAAAAATACACCAGAATAGCAGCAGGAAAAGTGGTGTAAATGAATCTGCTAGGGCTCTCACGCATCCAATAACCCGATTCTCCGCGATCTGGAGTTCTCCGATAAATAAAATACAAAATCCTTATACAAAGTATCAATCAACAAGTTCATAAAAATTTAAAAAAAAAAAGTTCAAATAAAATACAAAATCCTTACACGATACAGTAATGCCCCTCAATAGTCAACCCCTCAATAGTCCATACCCCTCAATAGTCAACGAATTTCCCCTCTCGAGACCCCGAAATAGGCCAGCGAAGTTCTCCTTCCATAGTCCCGATTCCCCTGAGACCCTGTTCAGTGGCGCCTCTTAGAGCATGCGCATAACTGAGTTTCTCAGCAGACGAACATACATATCACGGAGTAATAATATGGAGGGCCAGCTTGCCCACGATCGACTGTCATTTGTCATCCCCATTCGCGGCCGCTCGGTAATAGTTCGGCCGGCCGCCACTGCACTGCGTTGCGAGCGGAGTGGCTTCAAGTTTTGAACGAAAAGCTATGGGATTCAATGGCGAATACACGTGGCGTGATATTTAATCAGCTTATAAAAGTGTTTTATCGTGCTTTAGCACGATTTCGAAAGTCATCAAGTCTTCTCATACATCAGAGACAACTTTGTGATAATATATGCTGTATTCTATATACCTATACGATATAATCGTAGCCGAACGACAGCGTATTTCTCTGTCTATTACTTTTACTACATTTTGCTGGAATTTGTGTCATTTACTACATTTTGCTGGAATTTATGTCAATCATTATTATTAATGTACTGATAATTTTCTGATGTTTAATTGTATATTTCAAGATACCTAAATGATTTCGCCTAGTTCTCCCTAATTTCTTTGATATTTCTTGCTTATTCTGAAGATTAATACTTCTGACCGAATCCATTTCAAATCGGGCAGGCTGGAAATCGTGATGTCACGGAATTTTTGCAAATTGAATTATGTTGTTGTTTGACGAAAAAAAAGCGACCGGTATTTTTTTGTTTTGAAAAACTATTTGAACATCGCGAATTTCTGTTTTATTGCGATCTATCGAGTGAAACCCTGGATCCCGAGCGTAGTTGTAGCCTAGAATTTAAGTTATTATTATTCAGTCACGTTTTCTTCATTCTTTAATGACTAGTCTTCTTCCGATAAATTATAAATTTTGCAATTATTATAAATTTTTAGTATCGTCCCGGTAGACTCAGCGGAGTTTGACCGTTTTCCGATTTACTTTAGTCTGACTTGTTAATCTGATAATAGAGTATTATAATTTTATTTATATCGAGTAAAGTCACATTGTTACCATATGTCAAACTATTGTTAACTTTTTTTTCAGATTGAGATTCTGGAACGTGTGGCACCTGAAATCCTGATATATGTATATATATATAGATTTGAGTCGTATTTCAGCACAACTCATTCTCTTTTCGAGACTATTTATGACAACCAGAGACTACTTTCTTTCTTTCTACGGAAAACACGTTACATTTTCGAAGAGTATGTTTCAAAAAAAATTGTGAGGCACATTTAAGTTTGTATTCAGAAAGGCTTCTGAACAATTCTGATACCATTATATTTTTTATAGAAATACAAATTATAGAGCATTACGAGACGGAGATAAAAATTTTGGCAAAGTATAGCCTGATTCGTACCTTATTCTGGGAAGTGAAAAACCTTGGAATGTCTTTGCCATCAGCTTTGAGCTGCCTGGTAAACTTAATATTACCAGAACGGCAGGTTGGAACGGAACAATACGGCATTTTCGAACTCTCGGTCACTAATTGTTGCTAATGAACTGATCTCATTATTCGCTAAGAATGCAGTGGATCAAGGATAGGGATTGTTGAACAAATTAGTAGTGAAAGAAAGAAGATTTTAATTGTTTGTAGCATTTATTTCGGGTACAGAAGTATGCAAAACGTAGGTGGAACCTATGAAAGTACACCTGCATGTTTGACAGCAGTTTTATAACCACTGCTTTGGGAATCTAGAAATCAAACATCTGAAAACAATACAAGAATATATCAGCGTGCTCCCATTGTTTGCATTCAACGTAAGTAATAGAATTTACACGATTACATCGATTAATATAGTTCAAAAGCGTCAAACGCGCCTACTACCGCCATGTATAACCCATGAATCTTACAGCCACTCCGACGAAAGCGCTGTCTGCCGGCCAGACGGAGAGTTATGCCGTTCGGCCCCGGATTGGAGTCAAGCGCAGTAGCGCCGCTGGCCCTCCATATTATTACTCCGTGTACATATGGCAGTTACAAACCTCCAAAAATGATAACATAACCTGCACAACGAAATCAAACTGAGACATGTGATACATAACCTCAATGATCTTACCGTCAGTGGCGCATGCGCGGCCTACTAGACTGTGTGTGTGTGTGAATTCCGTCTATTTGGGTGGGGATGCGGACTATTGCGGGGTTTGAAGGTCCCGAAGAGTTGACTATTGAGGGGCATTACTGTAGTATATTTGTTTTTGACGAGTGCGAGGTTGTATCACGAGGCGACGCCGAGGGATACAATCGCACGAGTCTAAAACAACGTTTGCCCTGTGGTGCATACGATATTTTATACACCAAAGGGAAATAAAGTGGTTTTTCCGGCTGGAACAGGGCAATAAACCGCCGTTTATATCCCTGAGGTGTATAAAGTATCAATCAACAAGTTCATAAAAATACAGTCTGTGTATCAATCCCATCAATATCTCGTGTACCGTGAGTTTCTCGCTACGCGGGCCACTCGATGCGCCCGAGACAAGCAACTGTACGTACGGCACGTGATAGGACGTACGTACGGTTGCCTGCTTTAGGTGCACCGAGTGGCCCGCATAGCGAGAAACTCACGGTATATAGCATTTGCGCGCCTGCCGACCCGCAACCCGTCACTCAGATACGTGTGTCCGTCACTGCGACTCTGATACAGAGGCGTTTCTCTCACGCATCCAATAACCCGATTCTCCGCGATCTGGAGTTCTCCGATAAATAAAATACAAAATCCTTACACAAAGTGTGTCGACATCGATCTCACAGTGCATTCTTGATACCGATCAGACTCTTCCTCCGCTAAAAATCCTCGAATAATCGAACCTAACCTAGAAAATGGATGACAGGTCCCTCGACGACGGTCCCTCCGTGGATTTTGGACGTGCTACTCTGCAGATCGCTAAAGAAAATGAAGTCAATCAAAGCCAAACCCAACCCTCGGCCAATAACAATCGTAAGACTCTTTTTAATTCGTTATCAACGTATAATGAACGGCTTATAAATCACGCCTTCAATGATCGTTGTTGTTGTTCCCCGAATGTCAAAATTTCGCAAACTTGACATTCTAAATAATTTATTTTTCGATCTTCATGATAATCGACTGTCCGCAGCCTCGTCGACCACGATTCCGCCGGGTCTGACGCCGACGGCGAACAATACCCCGAGTATTTCGTTCAAGCGGTTAGATGCGCAGACATTTTTCTCCGACAGGAATGACGTGGTGGAACGAGCGATCGAAGACTGTACTCGTACTCTGACCAAGGATGTCGGGGACGGGGAGGTCGTTGGCTGCTGGCTGTTGACGCAGTCGGTATAATTTCCGTTGAGGAATCTTATTAACGCTCAATTTACGGAATTTAACGATTCTTCTCTCCCCAGGATCAGCCTGTGGGACACAGAGAAAGAACGGCTTATTTTATTGACAAAAAGCGCGATCTACACAGTCAAGTACGACTTCATATCCCTCAAGACCTTGGAATACAGTCGAGTACCTCTGGCGGAGGTGGACACACTCGTTAACGGGGAACTCGTCTATCCGCCTACGTCCCTGGTGCCGTAAGTATCAGGTTTTAACGATAGGAGATGACGGAGGTACTTCTCGCCGATGAAAGAGGAGATCCGATCGTTGTACGTGGCTCACGATCCTCACCTGGTCTATTTGAACGTTTTCTAGAAGATTAAATGGCCTGGCAGAGGGCGTCTCGTCTGTCTTTCATAACGCTGCTCGTCAACAGTGGTCCTCCCTTGCGGCAAGATCCAATTTTGGAGAATTTGAATCTAGGTACACATCCGTGGGTCGGATGTTGTCCAATGTTTATAACTTAGTTAGAATTTTTAATCGCTTTTCTTGTTTGGTTTGGCAGAATATTGAAAAATTATAACGCTGCACGAAAATGAGCACCGAATATTAAAATTTCAACAATTAATTACTAGCGGTCATTATTTTTCACAGTTTTCTTCGTTTTTTAGTAGCTATAGAATCTCCTCTGCACCCACAAATTAATTTACTTCAATCCCCGAATTTAGATTTGCAATTTCCTCTACCCAAGTGATCGAAATTGATTAGTTAAGTGTTTCTTTTTATCACAGGGGTCGTAACATGTCCGGATTACAGCTCATGTGGAACAAAGGGAAGCCGTTACCGTTAGAGAAGAAGTGGAATCCATTTGCGAAGAATATTCCATGGATTACATTCACTAGTCATCCTTTATTCTGGCACAAGGGTAACTGGAGTTATTCGATTAGTCATTTCCATCGACCTATATTATTCCGTGTCGATACCCAACCGAATCGTTTCAGGTACAGAGACGGAGAAGATGAAGTTTGACGTGGAGGGTCTTCACGCCGCGCTCGTCAGTTTATTGGGAGAGACTTGTAACATAATTTCTAATTCTATAGTGTTAGAGAATTACGTGGGACTCGGAGCTCTTCTTCACAATAGAAATTCTCTGGGATTTTTTAAAATTCGTGGAAAAGTTAGCTTTTAGATTATATCAATAATCAGACTGTTAATGGAATATAATGTACTGCTGTTATAAACTCGCGACTGCTTGAAAAGTATTATTTTCTTCTTTTCACGCATCAAGCTGTTCGCATATCCGATGGAAATTAAAGCTTGATAAGTTATTGCAATCATGTTTTATATTTATATATAATATTATATATTATACGATATCAAATGTTATAAAAGATTTGTTATACATTATAACATAATAACTAGCAATGAGAATTGTGCTACTGTGGAGCTAATATATCAATCGAATGTGAGGAGTAATTAAATAGTAGAATCTAAATATATCAAAGATTAAATTCGAAAAAATATCATAAGAAACGTTAGATGATTATAATACAACTATTGACTAGATAATTCGTTTTCTTTCTTTTGTTTTCATTATTATTATTACATTTTTTCCAATCTGACTGTCGTAAAATATCACAAATTAATTTTAAATGTTGATTATAACAATACTACTATATCAATGCTTATACAATGAAAGTTTAATATAAAAATATATACGTGTTATTTTTTGACTGTGTATTACTGCACGAGATGCTGCAGGTACGATTAATAAAATTAAACTGATGTGTTATGAAAGACATAATTATCACGCCTCATGATGATCCAGTTATTTTATATCATCTGCATCGTTTGTGCAGTGCTCAACGAGTATCTTCCGAGTATGACCAAAGGATAACGAACCGGAAGAAAATCCGGATTTCTGCATTTTTTAGCGAGCATCCCAATTCTTGAATGATAATTTCTTTTAATCAGGGGAAACTGTTATAACTCGGAATGCTTTTTCGATTTTTGGTTATTAACCGGAAAATCTCCAACGTTTTTCATGGAACTTGAATCGAATCGCAAAGCAGTCCTTCGCCGGCACTAAACACCGGAAGTCATTTTTTCAAAAGAAGTAAATTTGTGGTAAACGTGTTGTGAAATTTTCAAAAAATGTGTTACATAATTATTCGTGTTTGGGATCCAATAATTACACAACATTGAAGTGTGTCTGTTAACATTTTATTTTTATATTCGATCACATTTTCATACGAAAAGTCAACATGTCATTAGCCGATCGAGGACGCACAGTAGCCTTTGTAGCATAATCCCGAGCAGCATAGTACTCGTCCGGACTTACACTGAAATCGTAATGAAGAGAATCGTGAAACTACTGTTGATTGATCGGTAACGCGTGCAGGTCATAGCTACGGTTTCTTCTGAGCTTCACACAATTTGTCCCGATCCAACCAAAAACCCCTGGAGAGGGTATACATTCGCCTCAATTGAATTAGCTTCAGAAAATATTCTACTTTACCACACAGATTATCATACACGGCATAATGGTGCACGTGGCATCATTTACCCTAGTAGCAATACCTGCACTGCAGATTCTTATTCAAGAATCTGTCTGCAGTATTATCGCGGATCACCTGCAGATTCTTAGACCATATCACTGCATTTCCTCTGCCAGCACAATGCTTGCAGAATCTGCATAGAAGTACATGGCAAGAATCTGTGTGCGCACTGTCTGCATAATCTGCTTGAATTTGAATTAGCGAACATAACCTATACAATCAATAGTCGAAACGAGCGACATTGATCGATATCGACCGCGTCTACGCTGACCATATCCAAGATGGCGAAGTGACAAGTACAACAAGCGTGCAGGTTAGCGAGATGATGGCTCATATTCAGAGTGTAATGTCTCTATACTTTAGAAATAATGTGGTTTGTGTCGAAAAAATATAACATTGATGACAATGTTAATGGGTATCAAGTCACAAATCAAGCTGTTTCTTGAGTAGAGAGTTGGAATGTGAACAGCTACTCAGAATCAGAGTATAATATTATACTCTGATTCTGAGGAGCTGTTGTGTGAATGTGAACAGCTACTCAGAATCAGAGTATAATATTATACTCTGATTCTGAGGAGCTGTTCACATCCCAGATGGGCACTAAATCGAACCTGAAGTGATCTGCGTAAGATCTGCGTAAGATTCTGCACTGCAGAATCTGATATCAGTCCCCGACTCAAATGGTGAAGTAGACCACTAGTGGTCTGCAGGAAGATCTGCAGCAGATCTGCAGTAAGACTGCAGGCAGACTTCAATCATTTTGCTACTAGGGTAACGCAAGTTTCTTATTCACACAGCGTTACTGTGCACGAAATTATTGTCGTACACGATCGATGGAATTCCCTTCTGCTTCTTGCAATATGTTAACTCTTTAGTTGTTACAAAACCAGAATCTCACTAAACGACCCGAATGAGAAATGTACACCATCTGTGTTGTTACCAACGATAAGAGTCATGCACGTTGTATGATTGGCTGTCCCTGTATATCTATAATCGATGTCATCCACCACCTAGTTGTGGTTTCGCACAAAATCATATTTTGTCTACGGATATCTCTCGGTATAAAGCTGTGCAAAATGAAGCCCGTGAACAATTATAACGCCGTGGAAAATAATCCTGTGTAGAATATTGATTCATTGTCAAGTGTGTACAAATGCAATAAAACTGAAGAATTACGCAGGGAACGAAGAGGAAAAAATACAAACACCAGTGAAAAAGACAATGATTGACTTGGGAAAAAATTGTACACGGCGTAAAGGCATTACTCAAAATACACGACGCCGAGAAAAACTTTCTGGTTTCATGAGAAAAAGAATTGAATGATTTTTTCGAACACGTTGTGCATGATACCGTAGGGTAGAGTGGCCGGTCCCCTGTGACACATTTTTCTCATCTAGAATATCACCTTGTTTATCTACTTAACTCAGCATATCTCGGTATCCGTTTTATGACTTGAATGTTCAAGTGCGTAAATCAAAGTCAATTAACATGTAACCTTTGCTGTAATAATAAAAAATTACCGAATTCCAAGATAGTGAAAATGGCACAAGGTGCCCCATGCATGGGGTAGATAATTCGTCTGTCACCTGTCACTGTACGAAAATAGGGTAGAACTGACAAATTTCAGACTAGACATGATAGGTAGAAGCGGAAATCGGGATATGCGTAGTGGAACAGGGTGCCCCACTCACCCTAAACAAGTTGATTGCGTTAGAGAATTAACGATGAATTGTTGATTATAATCAAGGTATTAGACTCAGACAATGACCTCGATTTTTTGGGGTATGAATTTAGAAAAAGTGAAACATTTTTACACCCTGATGAGTTTTTCCCGTTGGAATGTCGTGCAACGTACCTACTTGTTTGCATTTGAGTGTCAATAGATATAAAAGTTCAAATATTTACCGGCGTAGTACGGTCATTGATGCATGGTACACCGGAGCTGACCAGAAGGACTAACAGAGCGGTATAGATTACTGCAACACGGAGAGAAAAAACTAGGGATCAACGCAAGGACGTTAGTCACGCTGTAATGTACAAGAGATGACGACTGATCTGAGCGTCTGATCTGAGCGCATTTTCAAAAATGTCAACAAATCTGACCTAAGTGACCCATAGCAAAATGTCTGATTTCCGGAATGTAGTAAGATCATAGTCCCCAGATACCAGGAACACAGTTTTCAGACACCCATAGCGTAGCGCATACCCAGGAGACCATTAAAAAAAAAAAAAAAAATGAGACAAGAAAAAGACTTACAGCAAAACGTCTGAAAATCATTGTCATAGGTAAATTCGGAGCAGTTGATGCGGAAAACCAATTTTCAGACGAAAATCATGTCGCCTAACATTTTGACAGCATTTCAAAGATGTCAACAAATCTGACCTGAGTGACTCATAGCAAAATGTCTGAAATTGGTCGGAAATTATTGAATACGTTACCCAGATGTCGGAAAAAAAGATATCAGACAAATTGAATGTCACATCTAACTAATCAGACAATTTTTCATTTATATTACGATTCGCGCTTGGACGGTTTTCGCGGTTACACAAAACATTTCCCGTCCGGCAATAAATTTCCATAGGCATGTCACTCTAACTTGATTAACACGTACCTACATGTGATTTGAAAAAAAAGTTTAGATAATATTAAAAATGACGGAAGCATTGTCCGAGAGTTACTGTCTCAGGGCTGGTATATGGCAACCATTGACCTTAAGAGCATGCCACACTCATTTTTTACTCTTCTTACCGACCTTTTCGGGTTTTCACTGATAGCAAAGCCTACGCGTCGCGAGCGCGGAAAAGGAACCAAGAGTGCAATTCTAAATGGAATTCCGAAGGTATATATCGGAAAACTTCTTTGTTTCATGCAACAATGAAGACGTATTCTTGAAAACTGCACAAACAATTACCATTTTGTGCAGTTTTCAAGAATACGTCTTCATTGTTGCATGAAACAAAGAAGTTTTCCGATATATACCTTCGGAATTCCATTTAGAATTGCACTCTTGGTTCCTTTTCCGCGCTCGCGACGCGTAGGCTTTGCTATCAGTGAAAACCCGGTAAGGTCGGTAAAAAGAGTAAAAAATGAGTGTAGCATGCTCTTAAGAGCATGCTCTAGTCAGTCTTTACCCACAAAGTAACCGCGTCACTTATTTTCACTTATATCAACGCCTACGCATAACAGGCGCGAAAAGGAAGATAAGAGCGCACTTCCGCATGAAATTCCGAACACATACATCCCAAAATATCTCTGTTTTACGCAACAATAACGACAAAATTCTTGTTCCTAACTAAAATGGTAATGGTCGCGACCACCAGTTGAAAGCGGCAATTATCATTTTAGTTAGGAACAAGGATTTTGTCGTTATTGTTACGTGAAACAGAGATATTTTGGGATGTATGTGTTCGGAATTTCATGCGGAAGTGCGCTCTTATCTTCTTTTTCGCGCCCGTTATGCGTAGGCGTTGATATCAGTGAAAATAACCCTGCTAACACAGAACGTTATAAAAACGTTATTAAGACGTTTCGAAAAACACGTACATACGTTTTTTTCGAATAGTTGAAAAAACGTCTTAAAAACGTTTTTAAAACGTTTTTTTGGCCGCACTTTTTTCCCACAAAAGTTCACTAGAGCTGACAGAAACGTGGTAAGTACGTTTTTTACACGTCTTCAAAACGTCCTAATAACGTTATTCTAAAGTTTTTTGAACGTTAGAATAACGTTTAGAAGACGAATTACAAACGTTGTATTAACGTGTATTACAAGTAATTGATTATACATATACATATATATATATACATATATTAACGTTTTGAAAACGTCTGTTAAACGTTATAGTAACGTTTTATTCGATGTGAGTGAATCGACTGTATAAATATTATATCGATGCTTATATATTTAAGGAGTTACAGTGGCTCAGTGGATTGGCGCATGGACTGCCACCCGGGAGACGTGGGTTCAAATCCCGAGCCCGGCAGTCCCGAGTTTTTTTTTCGAATACAAACTTGTAATACACGTTAATACAACGTTTATAATTCGTCTCCCTAAACGTTATTCTAACGTTCAAAAAACTTTGGAATAACGGTATTAAGACGTTTTGATGACGTGTAAAAAACGTACTTACCACGTTTCTGTCAGCTCTACTGAACTTTTGTGGGAAAAAAGTGCGGCCAAAAAAACGTTTTAAAAACGTTTTTAAGACGTTTTTTCAACTATTCGAAAAAAACGTATGTACGTGTTTTTCGAAACGTCTTAATAACGTTTTTATAACGTTCTGTGTTAGCAGGGAAGTGACGCGGCTACTTTGTGTGTAAAGAATGACTAGAGCATGCTCTTAAAGACGCGTATTATTTGATTTCAATTGCAAAATCAGACTGGAAGTTTCTGAGATTTTAGTTCCAAGGGAAGTTATACGAATTCAGTTGTTTACCTTTTGGACTAAACGTGGCGTCGTACACATTCACAAAGATCATGAAACCCGTTATTGCGTCGTTAGGAGTATTGGGTTACATATAGGTCATCTATTTAGACGACATCCCGAGTAGAAATTTCGGTCAGGCCACAATCAGGGCATGATCAAGCAAACCTTACCACCTGATCAGGTGCTTATTAGGCTGCCTGGTCAGGCCCTGATCAGTGATGTAACGCAAAATTCTAGGATTACGGCCAGGCCCTGATCAGGTTCTATAGCCAGGCTCTGATCAGTATTTTACAGCCAGGCCCTGATTAGGTTTGTTGATCAGGCCCCGATCAAGCTTCCTGATCAAGCTTCCTGATCAATCCCTGATCAAGCCCTGATCATATTTGTGGATTTGTGTTTGTATCATCCGATGCTACAAAAGTAATGATTAAATAAAAATTTTATGGGTTGAGTAACCCGAGTAGAAATTTGATAGGGCTAGCCTGATGTGCTATCAGGCCCTGATTGAGCTTTGTTCAGGCGGTCCTGAGTAAGACAAACCTGCTGTGGTCCTGAGTAGGGTCCCATCAGGTATCCCTAACAGGGGCACTCCTGATATGGCCCTGGTCAGGATGCTTTCAGGCCACACTTACCAAGGTTTGCCTGCTGGGCCCCTGGTCAGAATGCTATCAGGCAACACTAGCCAAGGTTTGCCTGCTGGGCCCCTGATTAGGATGCTATCAGGCAACACTTGCCAAGATTTGCCTGTTGGGCCCCTGATCAGGATGCTATCAGGCAACACTTGCCAAGGTTTGCCTGTTGGGTCCCTGATCAGGATGCTATCAGGCAACACTTGCCAAGGTATGCCTGTTGGGCCCCTGGACAGGAGCTGACAGGCATCCCTTCCCGAGGTGTGCCTGATTGGCCCATGATCAGGATGCTATCGGGCAACAATTGCCGAGGTTTGCCTGTAGGGCCCCTGATCAGGATTCTATCAGGCATCCCTTCCCGAAGTGTGCCTGATTGGCCCCTGGTCAGGATGCTTTCAGGCAACACTAGCCAAGGTTTGCCTGTTGGGCCACTGATCAGGATGCTATCAGGCATCGCTTACCAAGGTATGCCTGATTGGCCCCTGATCACGATGCTATCGGGCAACACTTGCCAAGGTTTGCCTGTTGGGCCCCTGATCAGGATGCTATCAGGCAACAATTACCGAGGTTTACCTGTTGGACCCTTGGTCAGATTGGCTTCCAGAGTACATGATACTAGAAAGTGCAGCGCGCCTGTTGCGTCCCTCTTCAGGTTGGTATCAAGCATCCCCTACTGAGGCAAGCCTGTATGGCCGCCAGCAAGGTTGGCGCCAGGCATCCCTTACTCAGGCATGCCTGCCACGCCCCGGATCAGGTCTTCATCAGGCTGTCTTTATTACGGGTTTCATGCCACAGTGTGAAATGTGTGATTCATTAAGAATCAACCATTATTTGGTACACTTTTAACCTGCCGGAAGGACGCAGGATAATCATTTAGATAAATATATTCGAAGCTCTTATTATTAGTAGATCAAAGTTTTCACAATATCTAATAAGTAGTTTGGCGTAGTAGGTAGGGCGTGCGATTAGTAATGCGAGCGAGCGATAGGTCCAGGATCGAAACCCGGTTAGGTCGAAACAATGCGAAGTTTTTCTGAAGTGAAATTGCGTTCTAGCGTTGGTATGCGGCCGAGTATGAGTGGTTCAGCTTACTCAACCCATAAAATTTTTATTTAATCTTTATTTTTGTAGCATCGGATGATACAAACACAAATCCACAAATATGATCAGGGCTTGATCAGGGATTGATCAGGAAGCTTGATCAGGAAGCTTGATCGGGGCCTGATCAACAAACCTAATCAGGGCCTGGCTGTAAAATACTGATCAGAGCCTGGCTATAGAACCTGATCAGGGCCTGGCCGTAATTCTAGAATTTTGCGTTACATTACTGATCAGGGCCTGACCAGGCAGCCTAATAAGCACCTGATCAGGTGGTAAGGTTTGCTTGATCATGCCCTGATTGTGGCCTGACCGAAATTTCTACTCGGGAAGCTGAACCACTCATACTCGGCCGCATACCAACGCTAGAACGCAATTTCACTTCAGAAAAACTTCGCATTGTTTCGACCTAACCGGGTTTCGATCCTGGACCTATCGCTCGCTCGCATTACTAATCGCACGCCCTACCTACTACGCCAAACTACTTATTAGATATTGTGAAAACTTTGATCTACTAATAATAAGAGCTTCGAATATATTCATCTAAATGATTATCCTGCGTGCTTCCGGCAGGTTAAAAGTGTACCAAATAATGGTTGATTCTTAATGAATCACACATTTCACACTGTGGCATGAAACCCGTAATAAAGACAGCCTGATGAAGACCTGATCCGGGGCGTGGCAGGCATGCCTGAGTAAGGGATGCCTGGCGCCAACCTTGCTGGCGGCCATACAGGCTTGCCTCAGTAGGGGATGCTTGATACCAACCTGAACAGGGACGCAACAGGCGCGCTGCACTTTCTAGTATCATGTACTCTAGAAGCCAATTTGATCAGGGGCCCAACAGGCAAACCTGGGCAAGTGTGGCCCGATAGCATCGTGATCAGGGGCCAATCAGGCATACCTTGGTAAGCGATGCCTGATAGCATCCTGATCAGGGGCCCAACAGGCAAACCTTGGCTAGTGTTGCCTGATAGCATCCTGACCAGGGGCCAATCAGGCACACTTCGGGCAGGGATGCCTGTCAGCTCCTGTCCAGGGGCCCAACAGGCATACCTTGGTAAGTGATGCCTGATAGAATCCTGATCAGGGGCCCTACAGGCAAACCTCGGCAATTGTTGCCTGATAGCATCCTGATCATGGGCCAATCAGGCACACCTCGGGAAGGGATGCCTGTCAGCTCTTGTCCAGGGGCCCAACAGGCATACCTTGGTAAGTGATGCCTGATAGCATCCTGATCAGGGGCCCAACAGGCAAACCTTGGCAAGTGTTGCCTGATAGCATCCTAATCAGGGGCCCAACAGGCAATCCTTGGCAAGTGTTGCCTGATAGCATCCGGATCAGGGGCCCAGCAGGCAAACCTTGGCTAGTGTTGCCTGATAGCATTCTGACCAGGGGCCCAGCAGGCAAACCTTGGTAAGTGTGGCCTGAAAGCATCCTGACCAGGGCCATATCAGGAGTGCCCCTGTTAGGGATACCTGATGGGACCCTACTCAGGACCACAGCAGGTTTGTCTTACTCAGGACCGCCTGAACAAAGCTCAATCAGGGCCTGATAGCACATCAGGCTAGCCCTATCAAATTTCTACTCGGGATATAGCTGTTCGGAAAATCATATCAATTCTGTCTGAAAAATGTACAGGTTACATGCGAACTGTGAGAAAAACTGGGCTTTATCATTAACTCTGAAAAGAGTCATCTAATACCCTCGATAGAGCGTACGTTTTTAGGCCTGATTTATAACTCTCAGCGGATAACAGTGGTGGAGCTTCCACCAGAAAAAAGAAAAAAAAAATAGTTGGTCTTGTTGAAAAACGTGGACGTAAAAAGGAGCGTAAAATCAGAGAATTCGCATCCTTTATTGGGACTCTCGAATCAAGTTGTCCAACAATGAAATACGGTCGAGTTCACGTAAGAGAATTCGAGAGGCAACGATTCCTAGCGCTCAGAAAAAACGGTGATAATTTTGAAACATTGGAAATGGAAGATTATAGACGTTACATGATAAAAACGTGAGTGGCTTGTGCACAAGATTATTAGCTGATCTGCAATACGAAGAAAATTGAATCCGGAGGAGCCTAATGGCCGTCCTTGACACATGAGCGTAACGAGCGCCGGGTTGTTGGCCCGGCGACTCTGGAACATTTTTCTCCCTATAGGCGACACTGAAAATATCTGAAAACACTATTTTTGTAATCAGGCCATCCATACGAATGATTTGAAACAAAAAGGAACCATTCTGCTATGAGTCACTTAGGTCAGATTTGTTGACATCTTTGAAAATACACCGAGATCAAATGCTACGCGCAAAATGTCTGAAAACGCAAATTTCAACAATAAAATACCAAACTTTATGTACATTTTCAATATCAGACATTTCGTGATGAGACAGTCGGCAGATTTTTTTTTACACAGCAGAAATGGCCCCCCGCGAACATGCTACACTTTTGACCGTTACTACCCACCTAGTCGGCTCTAGGGTCATCTAATCTATCGATTTTACACGGTTTTAGCCATTTTACTATGTGACATGGTTTTGGTCGTCATCTCTCGTACACATATGGAAAAATCCCCAGAGTTACTCGGGCTTGAAGTAAGCGCCGCCGTGCCCTAATCTCGTGAAGTTGACCGAGGGATATTTCCAAAAGAGCCCAAGGACTTTTCCCGTGAGGCTTCTTGCAATTATTACCTTTTAGGCCTGTCCGTGGGCTCTCTTGGAAATATCGCTCAGCCAAGTCATTGCTATGAATCCAACTGATTCTTGGGATCTCCGCACGTGAGCTGGTGCGTTCAGGGCAATTAGAGGCCTTGTGGTGCAGGTCCTGGCAAATTGAGCAAGAGACGCCTGCGATGTTCGCACGACAAATAATACTCACGCGTGGATCTAATGAGTGTTCTTGCGTTGATCCCTAGTTTTTTCTCTCCGTGAAGAGTTGATTTTGCCATTGCTGCTGCGTCTTCGTCTAAATAGAAACAGACTTCCATAATAAAAACGTTATTTCATTGACAGCATTTTAGCATGAGACGATGCTTCGATATACTTACTTGAAAAATAACGTTTGAAGTTACGGTTTATGGAGCTGCGCAACTGAACGGTGGACGAATCGAGCTAACTGACAATTCCAACGTCGAGAAAAAATGTTTTTATTTTCTCACGTTCGCATTTTAGTGTTATCGTTTTCGAAATTTATTTTTCATTTTATGTGTTCATCGTGATTTGTTGAAACAGTTCTCATGAAAACCTGAGACTATTATATTCTTTTAGTAATATTAGTACCCCTTTTTAACTGACTAAAAGTCACGTAAGCCCCGATAACGAGGCCAGGATAGTCTTACATCCGGTCAGTACGGAGAATTCTTCCTCTATCTTTTCTTCGCGTTTCAAACTTTTTGAACAAATGAAACGTAATGTTCCAACGTTACGAAAATGCTCCAAAAATTACCATAAAATCTGAGGTCAATTCTGGAATTTTTGGTGATGTTTGGAGATTTTCATAACGTCAGAGCGTGGCGTTTTGTTTGCCCATCATTTGACGGGTGCCAAAATGATCGGAATGAAAAATGAGATTGGTTCGAATTTTTATTTGATTGAGGAAAAAACCAATTTTCTATAGGGTAGAATGACCACAAAAAATTAACGGTTAGTCGAAAAAATCTGACAAAATTCAGGAGTGCTGTTTTAAGATCAAAGAATCATAGAGGAACGCGTAAAGCGATTCAAAAATGGTAAGGGAAAATCATTGGTCGAGATCATGGGTATTTTATGGCATTCCATAAGTATTTGTCGTTTTATTTTCAATGCACGACCACGTAGTTGTAATAATACTTATAATATTTTATAGATGCCACAGAGGTTTATATAAAAACTTATATTATATTTAAGAGAGTCTATTTGTCACCTTTCATACAATATACCTAATTAGTTTTACCAAAAACAAAGTTTATAAGACCGTTTGAGATTAGGATTTAGAATTTGTGTCACAAAATCATGTGTGAAAGTTAAATGATGGCTTTAAATTCCATGAAAAACACGTACAAAACAGTATTTTTTTGTTTTATCAATCATAATTATAAGTATTTTTACTTAAGCTCAGAGAAACCAGCTTCAGAATACTTAAAAGGCCTAGTTAATAGTATGCTTAAGAAAATACCACCAAACTTTTGTTATATACGATTATAGTACCTGCCAATATTGTCAAATTATATGATAACGTAATCAGTAGCCTCTAAAAACTTATATGCCAAGAGCTTAAATGATCGGCGGCTACATTATGAATAGATGATATATATTCTACGATTTGAGAATTACTTTGGTCTACAAACACGCATTTGAATATTCTGAATTATTTCAACCCAAGAATTGATGTGTCACTTAAATCTCGAGTTATTTCCCCCTCGATTAGTACTGCGTTGTTCTCACCCTGTAGCCAAACATGGACAGAATAAATAAAATTAATAAATCCTTCGTTATTATGTAAATATCTTATGCACTATCTCGATTTTTCATCAGGTGTACCTTAACTTGTCTCCGAAACCTCAAGTTCCCTGATGGTACAGACAGCATAAAGTTCACTTGCAACAACGGAGAGTAGGATGCGAATCGGCCTGGAATCACAATCGGTGAAATTCCAGATTGCGATGGTAATTTTTTTTTTTAATAATATTGACATTCGTCGAAATAGGCAGGTGTCTGATGTGTCGTCGATTATTTTCAGCTCCATGTTCTCCGCCTTGCCTGAATAGAGGCCTTTGTCGCAGCAGTCAGTGCCAATGTCCGGAACAGTATCGGGGGCTGCAGTGCCAATATAGTGAGTTGAACATTACTGTATAAGCACTTACATTCCGTTTTTTGGCAAATTTTTTGCGTATTTTTATTTTTCTGTTTAGCTAAAGACGCTTGTGACGTGAAAAAACTAAATTTCAACGGTGGCTGGAACTGCAGTGACGACGGAGAGCGTATTTCTTGTGAGCTCAATTGTGCCGAAGAGATTGGATTCGATTTTCAGCCGGAAGGTCCCTTCACCTGTCTCTACAGCGACGGTGTTTTCAAGCCAACTACACGCGTACCTCAATGTCAAATTGGAGCCAGCATTCGAGTACTGCCAGCAGAGTATTCATGGACAAGCGTCCTTGTGAAAGATCAACTGGTGAGGAATATTCCTCGACGTATCATACCTTTCTTCTCTGAGCAAATTTACCACTCTTTACAACTTTACAGCACCCTCTCGGTATGGTAGAAAAATTTGAGACCAAGAAGATGATTGTTCAACGAAAGATCCCCGAGCCTGCGTTGTGCTCTACGTGGGGTGGAGGAAGCTACAAATTATTCGATGGCGAGATGTTCACCCTTGAAAGCAGTTGTCCTCATACGTTGGTTCACGACATCCGAAACAGTTCATTCACCATTACAACAGCTAACAGCCCTGGGTGCTCGGGTGGCTGTGCATGCTTCAAGATCATCAAGATGCTCGTTCAAGGAAAGGAGTATATAAGGATTTCCAGAATTCAGGACTTTGACAAAGGTCGGACTGTTTTCTTCGTTCAAAAAGTCCTCTTTTCTATCAAAATTTGTCTTTCTCTACCTCATTGTTTGATATCCGCCCTTGAACACAACTCAGGTTCTACCGATACCAGCTGAGCTACCAGGGATGCGGGTAGGAATGTCAGCACACTTCATGGTCGTGAAGTTAGATGATATCGGTGTGACTTTGAAATGGGACGGAGGTTTATTGGTTGAGGTACTCGCGTCGGAAGGCGTTTGGGATAAGACTGGAGGGTTGTGTGGTAACAACAATAAAAACAGGAAAGACGATTTGGATTCTGAAGACGGTACCAATTTAGAGAATATCGAGGGTTTTGCCGCCAAATCGCTGGTCCAAGGGGATCCTGGTGCGTTATTAATTCATCCATTTGAAGAATTTATACGCAAAAACCTACCAATGATTTTTGTCTATTTTTTTCAGATTCTTGTTACCCAGAACTTAAAGATCCATGTTGGGAAAACGATGACTTAGAAACCGAGGCTTTAAACTTTTGTTCAGAACTACTAGCTCATCATAAGTTTGAAAAATGTTTCGAAGACGCTGGTTTTAATGCTTTGGTAATTGCCTGCCAACGGGATTACTGCACTTGCAAAAATGAGGACAAGGAAAGTTGCGCCTGTGACTTTATGAACGTCCTACATGAGAGATTGTGCCTTCAAAAAATTTATAGGAATGAACGAAATGGACTGGAGAAGCAACGAAACCTGCCGTGAGTCGACCAAATTTACTCGTAAAATATCGATCTAGCATTCAATCACATGAAATCGTTTTTAACTGTACAATTCTTTGCAACAGCTATGAAATGTACCGGTGGGCGCATTTACATGTCGTGCGGTCCACAACAGCAGGCTTCTTGCAGTCCGAGTACCGAGACGATGAAGATAGAAGATAGCGACTGCGTAGACGGCTGTTTCTGTCCTCCAGGGTCTCTTTTACACAACGGAAGATGCATCTCACCCGAAGAATGTCCGTGTGAATTACACGGCAAATCGTTCAACATTGGTGCTTCCAGAAAGGAAGACTGTAACACCTGCACTTGTGTGTCTGGAAACAGGTGGGATTGCACTCGGAAAAAGTGCGGTGCACGAAGTTCCATCGCGGGAGATCCACATCTCACGACGTTCGATGGTTTCTATTACGATTTTATGGGGAAATGCAGCTACTATTTGGTGAAGGGAGAAAACTACATTATCGAGGGAGACTTTGCTGTTTGCAATAACTGGTAGAACAAAAAATAACAGTACTCGTTACTTTTTTTTCTCAATTTTCCTGAAACTTTCTAACGAGCAATGACTTTTTTCTTACATCAGGAATTTCTTCGTCACTCCTCCTTCATGCGTTAACAGTGTAACGATTCGAGTGAACGATACAACGATCAAGTTGAAACAAAATTTTGTACTATCAGTTAACGGGATCGATACCCAGATCCGAGGTAGTGTGCAGTCTGCTCATGTTTTTATTTGTGCTTCAAGGTCTCACGAAAGTTCTGGCTGGAACATTCACTGCAAATAAATCTGATGAACTTTTGATGCCCAATGGGGATCCCGACTCTGTAATCACTTTTGCAAATTCATGGAAAACGGAGGACTCATGTCCCGATGTCCCCAATGTGAAGACGAGTCATCCGTGCGAATCGAGTCGTGAAAGAGATGAAGAGGCCGTAGAACAATGTTCGAAACTGAAATCTGAAGTATTTGAAGGTGAGTAGTCATGCCGCAGTTGACCATGAATGCGACAGTGAATCGAAGTCCTGTGAAATAATTCGTTACATTTTCCCGATCAGAGTGTAAATGGTACCTGAACCCAGACCCGTTCTATGCCGACTGTAAGTTTGACATGTGCAGCATCGGAGGCAACGCGAGTCTCGTAATTTGCCCAGTACTTGCTGCGTACGCGACGGAATGTGCTCGCAGAAATGTCGAAATATCATGGCGCGATAATTTTGAGGAGTGTAGAGTTCAGTGTCCTGCTGGTCAGACCTACCAAATTTGCGGCGACAGCTGTGCTAAGTAAGGGTAACAAAAAAATCTTTGTACAAAGGAGACGTTTACCAATTTCAACGATGATCGTTTCAGAACCTGCAGCGAAATGTCGTCCCTCGAAAATTGCGCAGCGAATTGCGTCGAGGGCTGTAACTGCCCCAAAGGCTACACGCTCCACAGCAACGATACGTGTATTCCAATCGAGCAGTGTTCGTGTGAACACGATGGCTCGAAGTTTGAGGCTGGTTATCGCGAAGTCAGGGCAGAAAACAACGACCAATATCTGTACACGTGTTCAGGTGCTTGAAAATTAACAGTAATATTGGACCATCGGATGCATCGGGTTTCGATAACAAGAATCAACGATATTCTTTGCGATTGTGTGTTGCAGCCGGTTTCTGGAATCATCGCCTGGCCAAACCGGATGACATCGGCGTTTGTTCCGCATGGGGTGATTCACATTACACAACCTTCGACGGAAAGTTGTTCGAATTCCAGGGAGTATGCGATTACGTTTTAGCCAAGGGTAGTTTGAGCCCAAAAGAGACATTCGAGGTCTCCACGCAAAACGTACCTTGCGGAAAGACTGGCCTCACCTGTTCAAAGTCGATTACCTTGGTTGTTGGTGAGGCTGATAACCAGGAAAATATAACTCTAACTAGAGGGAAAGACTTACCACAAGGCAGTTTCGAGAAGATCGCCATCCGCAGAGCCGGGCTATTCGTATTCCTCGACGTTAAGGATCTGGCATTGGTCGTACAATGGGACGAAGGTTTGAACAAGAACTAGATCACTGAAAAAGAGCATCCAATGTACATTCACAATGACATGTTTGGATAATCGATTGATTTGTTCAATAGGAACCAGAGTTTATGTCAGATTGAATCCGAAATGGCGAGGCCACACGGATGGTCTCTGCGGAGACTACAATGACGACGTACAGGATGACTTCAAGACTCCGTCAGGCGGTATAATTAAGTCTACTACTATCTTCGGAGATTCCTGGAAGAAAGACAGCTCCTGTCCACAATCGAAAGAAATCAGCAATACGTGGCTAATCCAGATCGTAAGTCTTGGGCTGATGAGAAGTGCGGTCTTCTGAAATCACCACTGTTCCAAGCCTGCCATTCAGAAGTGGAGGTGGCGCCATACCTGGAAAGATGTGTCTTCGACACTTGTGGCTGCGACGAAGGTACAATATTCAGCACTTTATCACTACACATCTGAATTGCACGTGTGTCATTCTTCCAGGTGACGATTGCGAGTGCATGTGCACAGCGTTGGCTGCTTATGCCCAGGAATGTAACGCCCGAGGTGTACCGATGAAATGGAGATCCCAAAAACTCTGTCCAGTACAGTGCGACGAAAGCTGCACTACCTACTCACCGTCCATGTCAACTTGCCCTACGGAATCGTGTACCAATATGGGTGTGCCGAAGAAAGATTCTCATTCCTGCGGACTGGACACCTGTGTCGAAGGATGTTCGTTCAAGGCTTGTCCCGCGGGAGAAATATATCTGAATGATAGTTACAGCCAGTGCGTTCCACGGGCGACATGCGATGCTAATGTAAGAGGCATGGTTACTCAACGATGGGTTGGTGAATTTGTTTTATATTGACAATCTATCCATCTATCTTCATCTATCTTCTACCTTCTGAAACTTGAAATTTGGGCAACATGTTATCCTCGTTACGTCGGCACCCACTGAGAAGCGATTTTTCGAAATTCGACCCCCAAGGGGGTGAAAAACGGTGAAACGTTTTATCGCGGATTCATCGATATCTCTTCAACCCAATGAGATATCGACTTCATATTTCCCTCAAACTGTTGCTCATTCAAATATCTAAAAAGTAGTTCGAACATTTTTTTAAATTCGACCCCTGAGGGAATGAAAAGGGGTGGAATCAATTTGTGAGGCGCGTAGCGCCGACAGTGGTTGGGGGTTTGGGAAATACAACAACAAAAATATTTCATTTGAATATTGAGTAAACTAAATTATTGAGCTACCATAATTTTGTATTCCAGGTAATTCATCCGGAACAGAGCTCTCTGCACCCGAACTAGCTCTCTTTATTTGCTGATATCCAAGACATTTTCCCACGCGAAGGAATGGGGACTCGGATGACTCATGAATAGTGATATCATTCCGAAATAGTACATACATACATGAATCAATAAATTGGAAGAATGAGAATTACTATATTGATAAATTGATTAATTAAGAATTAAAGGAAAGTTTAATAATTAACAAAAAGTATTTATTTCGCAATCCCGAAATTAGGTGTACAAAGTGTCGCTTTACATATGGGAAACAGGCGTCAAAAAGTGATTTTTTGATGCTCGTGCCAGAAAAACAAGATTCCGACCCATCATGAATGACTGAATATCAGAAAATCTGTTTATAATTCAATGTACAATTCGAATCTTTACATCGTTCATTTTACTCATATCTCAATCCCAATGCTTTGATGTGAAAAATAATGGACCATTTTACTCTGCCTCCAAGATCAGTCGACTACTGGCAACTCGCATATGAATCCAATCTTCGCGTCACATTGAATGTCAACGAGTCCACTATCTTTGTTTACAGCTCCACAATTCTCAGCAGTACCGCTATTGGGCTCGGCGTTTGCCCATCCGGTGTATCCACTCTTGGATAACGAATGGCCGTGTAAAGTGACGAATTCTCCCTCTTGGAACATGTCGTGAAAACCGATGTAAGCCCAAGTAGAAAAATTAATTCCCCCAGAGCTTTTGTAAACATCCACAATGGCATTTGACTCGGCGACGGAATTGATGATGGCCAGGTAACCACTCGAATCATCACAGATCCGCCGAGCCTCGTTCCACGTGACTGCTCGCTTATGAAATTTATGAGCACCAATACCACGTGAATATCTGTGAATACATATGTGATGGTGTGGAAATTGTTGAATGAAGAGTTCCAGGTTCGTCAACATTAGGGGGCCAACATTTTTACCTCGAATTTCCGATTTAGATTCTTACGCAACAAAGTGAAAGAAGATGAAGGTAATTCGAAGGAATTTCGAAGATGAAGGTAATCGGACAATTTTTAGCGGTCACTCAACGGGGTAAGAACCCCGAGGTTTTATCGGAAACCCGATTTTTTTTCTCTATCGTCTAAACTATATAAAACTTTTTTAATATTCATCTTTTACGGGGCATTTCGACGGCGTCTTGAAAAGAAGCCGATTCACGCAGTATTTGAACCGCTTTCATGAGATTTGAATCAAAAATCGGAAGCTGGTCATGAAGCATCGGCGCTGAGATTTTGTGAAAATTTGATTCTTCACCCTTCCAACGGATATGAAACTTTCTTCATATCCAATATTCATGAGGAATTCCGACCGAACCAAATAACTGAGCGACCTCTGAACATCAATATTTTTTAGTGAAATTTGGAACCCCTCTATGAATTTCGATGACGAAGAAATTGAAAGGTTGAAAGCCCTGAAGAATACAAATTGAAAAATCAGTTTTCGCAGGCAAATCTCGATTTCTTCACCTCGTTACCCACACAACACAATGACGTACCTATAATATCCTTTGGATATTTTTTCGGGATATGCTGGATATCCATGAAATGTCCAGAATAGTCCTATGGATGACCATTGGATATACCATGTATCCCCAGATTTCCGCCCTTTGGACCGTCCTGAGGATGTTTTGATTAGATATCGGTAGCAGCCAAGGAGTCGACGAAAGTGGAGGTACGTTTTGAACTGTGGCAAACGAAAAGAAGATTAATTAAGTATTCCAAAAACGAGTGAAATGGTATTCAAGTCGTATTTGGAAAGCGTTATTTTTGAGGAACAGAAAGATTTGAAGAGTTCGTTCAATTGTCTGAGACAAGTACTCACCAGGTGTAACCAGGAACGACCAACGATCCGGACTGACGCCAACCTGATGTTGCGTTGTTGCCATAGACAAACAGGCAATTTGAATAAGAATGATGAAGATCGCCATGTTCGATCAAACACAAGCTAACCGATCGCGAATTACTGGTGAACGCTCATATCGAGCGAAACAGAGGCTGAAAAAGAACGTTTCTGACTAAGTTGATTCGTTGAATCAAGGATAATAATAATAATAATTTGTCATATATTTTTCAAAAATTCAATTCTATTTTTCTTTCTTTAGCGATATGGATATTTTTCTATCGATCTGTGATTTCCAAAGGATGTTAGAATAATCGATGAAAAAATAGAAAATGTAAATTCCTCAGAATCGTTCGTTTTATTGACTACCGTGAAAAAATGTAAAATACCTCCTTATCACTGAAAGATAACAAGAAAAAAATTATCCTACTTCAGCGTTCCTCGGTAAAATAAGGTGAGGCGACAGTCGATAAGTTAAAAATATTATCTACGATCGAATGAAGAAGACAAAGACTAATCAAATGATTGTTCCTTAATTGCTTCTAAATTTCCGAAATACAGAGAAGAACGAGGCTCTGGACCTGAGTCTTCGGCGTACTAATTATTCAGCCTTTGGAACACCCAGCAATGCAATAACATCATAGATATCGGATACTAGAATTTTTTTTCGAAATTCCAATCATTTTTCAAGTCTCGTACGTCTGTGGATCTGAACCACAAGAAATACGAGTGTTTCTTTCACTTATCGTTGATGAAAATCAGAATTGATTAATTTTCATTAGAATACGTAAACCACTATCTAATATGAAAATCGCTTCAATCAAAATCGCTAAAATTGAGATTAACAAGGATTTTTGACAATCTTAGAATCAACCAGCGTAGGGTCACTCGGTTGACACCGAACATCAATATTTCATTCCGATAAAAAAGCATCGAAGGATTACTGATCCAGCCGGAGGCGACGCAATCCTTCGATGTCGGCGGAATTGCGAACTATTTTTCCCGCCAACAACAGGCGGTAAACAGTACGAATTCTCCCAACGATATATTGATTCGACGAATTACTCCTCCGAAGGAGGCTATCAAAGCACGTCAGCGTCATTAATTAACGAAGAGTAAAAAACTCTGTCGCAAAACTGACACAAAACGTTTCCGCAAATTTTTTGAAAATTTCGCAGGACATCCAAACGACTTTATTTGTCTCATTTCTGCAATTTTCAGTGAATCTTCAAATAACAAGTCTTCCCACAGTCCCGGAATTTCTTATACAGGACAATAATCTCTGAAAATATTGCTAAGGTTTTTGTATTGATGACTGACAATCTTGCCAACGATTTCTACTGATCGGGTAGTTGGTATTCGCTAAATTAGCGTTCAAATCATCGAGTCTAGAAGACTGAAATGTTCATCCGCTCATTTGCTCGTTATTAAAATCTTTTTCACATCTTCGGTATGTAATTTTTCTCATTTGATCCTCGTAATTTCTTGATATATCAGTGATGGCGATGAATCGTTTTCATATCACATTCTTTTGTCAATGACTTTTCATTTGTACCTATAAAGATGAGAATATGACTCTTAAAATATAAGCGAATCCTAGCGGTCACTCACGAACTGTATTAAACAGGGCAGCCATAAACTTTCAATGGCATTCGTTTAAAAAGCACTCAGCAAAGTTATCGCGGTTTTCTGACGGAGGCTGGCTGCAAAAGTTACAAATAGTTCAGAAAAAACGCGCGAAGCGTTTAGCAGTCGACTTCGTACAGGTTATGTAACGTGGTTTCGTGCGAAAAACCGACTCTGCATTTCTGAGGCTTCAAACAACGAAAAACAAGACATGATCGATGGTTTTTTCTACTCTCTTCTCCCTCGACCATGGAGTCAAAACTGCGTCGAGACCAGGACTCGGAATATCAGAGTTCTGAGGTTAGACCCCACCTGAGCGCCCAGGCGCATGCGCGACCCGCTCAATCCGCCGTGCGCAGGCGCTCTGTCACGTGTCCGTGCATCGGGTGTCCCGTGCGAGTGCGACGTAGCGGCGCTCAGCATCCCTCCGAGGACCGCGCGCCCCGTGACGTCACATGCGCGTTAAGCGTACGCGAAAATCCAGGGGTGGGTCGCGGGGTTCGCGAACCGTGGAGGAGCGAGGGAGACGGAATCAGATGAAAATAGAACGAGGGAGAGAGCGAGAGAGAAATCTGCTCGGAACAGAGCGGAGAGGCCAGTCTGTGTCAGACACCGGAGCTAGAAAGATGCCGACGGCTCCCGGTAGCTTTGATAACCGCGAGTCGGTAGCGCCCCGAAAATATCATAGATCGCGAGGCCCCGTTTTCGTCAAGGGTGTCAAAAGAACCGGCGATTTGGCTCTTGTGGTAGTTTTCATCGTCGCTATCGTGCCCGCGGTCGCATCCGTAGCGGAGAAGATACCGATAGGTGAGTAAGCGTCGCTAGCCGAACACGATAACGGACATCGTAGACCCGAGGAGCTGGAGGAAACCGCAAACCTGTCAGAAATACGAAAACCAGTGTATTTCCCAGGATATTATAATCATACCGTGTTATTTCGTTGATGGTCTCCACGTTGACCCCTGGGTATATGCAACTTAGATGACATTAATCAATCTCAGTTGCATATACCCAGGAGTCCACATGGAGACCATCCACGAAATGACACGGTATATGGACTTGTTCCATCCGGTCCGGAGAGATACACTTGGTTTCCCAAATTTTCTATACCTACTTTTGACGCAACAAAATCGAGTTCCCGATCGACTGAGACAAAAAAGATCACGGTCATCGGAGACCATCCACGAAATGACACGGTATATGGACTTGTTCCATCCGGTCCGGAGAGATACACTTGCTAAACCCAAATTTTCTGTACTTTTGACGCGACAAAATCGAGTTCCCGATAGACTGAAACAAAAAAGACCACGGTCATCGGAGACCATTCACGAAATGACATGGTATATGGACTTGTTCCATCCGGTCCGGAGAGATACACTTGCGGTTACCCAAATTTTCTGTACTTTTGACGCGACAAAATCGGATTCCCGATAGACTGAACCAAAAAAGATCACGGTCATCGGAGACCATTCACGAAATGACATGGTATATGGACTTGTTCCATCCGGTCCGGAGAGATACACTTGCGCTTACCCAAATTTTCTGTACTTTTGACGCAACAAAATCGGATTCCCGATAGACTGAGACAAAAGACCACGGTCATCGGAGACCATCCACGAAATGACACGGTATATGGACTTGTTCCATCCGGTCCGGAGAGATACACTTGCTAAACCCAAATTTTCTGTACTTTTGACGCGACAAAATCGAGTTCCCGATAGACTGAAACAAAAAAGACCACGGTCATCGGAGACCATTCACGAAATGACATGGTATATGGACTTGTTCCATCCGGTCCGGAGAGATACACTTGCGGTTACCCAAATTTTCTGTACTTTTGACGCGACAAAATCGGATTCCCGATAGACTGAACCAAAAAAGATCACGGTCATCGGGACAGGAGCGCGAAAAGTCGAAAGATTGAAACGGTTTTTTTCCCACCACCGATTTCCCCCCTCCACCCCATCAATGGAGTAGAATTCAATCAACTCTTGGGGGAACCGAGAGGAAGACTGAGAATTTGATGAGGATGGGATTAAATCGGGGGAAAAAATAAACAAAGACTTAATTAAAAAAATCGAAAAAAAATGGCCGACGTGATATACAGGGTGTCCCATTTTAAATTATGGACGCAAATATTTCGAAAACGATTCACTTTATCGAAAAATATTTGAAACAAAAGTTGTAGGGTTACGAGGGGGACGGCTTCTGGTGACATTGGCTTTCTTGCAAGTGGAGGCGTTGAGGTGATATGAAGGTCAACTATGTTTTTTTAAATGGAATCATGTATTTATTACTTGTCTATTCGATTGAGCATTGAATTAAACGTCAAAAAGCACTGGAGCACAGGTGTGCTGAAATCAATGGTTTATTAGATACACCCCTCAAAAGATTTGAAGCAAAATCTCATAACGAACCGAAATATGATGAACTCATGAATGCTCGTAACTCTTGATCCAGAGGTCGTATTAAAAAATACACGGTGCGCAATTCGAAGCTCAAAATGACTACTTTTACCTCCACTGAATGAATTTTTTTTATCGCGTCCTATTGTTGAGTTACACCTCTCGGAAACGATCATTTCGCATAGATATCGACTGTTTAGAAGAAAAAAAAAACTTTTGTGAAATTCAATTATATAGGTAGGATTTTTTTTAAATTCTTTCTACATCCGTTTCCGAAAACTGGGTGAAGAGGTATTCAACGTGTATAAATACACATTATGCGGCAAATGGAACGGCACGATTCTTATGCTGGGTGAAATGAAGTGTTAAATATTAAAGGTGCATCCACCTCTGGAAAGTTAACTTGTTTGGTAACATATATGTATCTATTTTTCTGCAGTAGGTATATATATATATATTCTATGAATCTGAAGCTAGCAGCCATAGTTAGCAGCCAAAAGTGTTGAATTCAATTAAAATGATACAATGAGGCCATAGAATTTGAATTTTCGCGAAATATTATGTGAAAAGGGATATTTTCCTAAAAGTGTGGACAAGAATTTTGACTGGGTGATTTTGTTCAGGAGAACTTCGAAATATTAGGCTGCTAACTATGGCTGCTAGCTTCAGTTTTATAAGATTTCTGTGTTTTATGAAATTGACTCGGATTTTTATTGGACATTCGTCTTATACATGGACCGTATGTAAATTGAAATGTTCAAATTAACGCAAAATCACCGTAATACTTGATTCGATATTTTTAAATAGAAAATGGTAGGGTGTGTTCGTGCCACTCGATTTTAAATTGCGCTTTTTCATTATCACATCGAATTACCTGTGTACTCGTGAATCAAACGTATAAAATGCATCGATTTCATCTACATACGTATGATAAAAATTGAAATACCCGCGTTTATGGGTACTGATTGAAAAATATATTCAGTTATTTCGAATTGATATATATAAACCAAGTGTTTCGAATGTCAGCCTATTTAATTGACATCGAATAATTCTGCCAAATGTAAAATCTACTAATTTACCTTTGAAATATATGATATTTATTCAAATTCTTGGAGAATAGGAAACAGGAGGCGAACCTGCATAGATAGAGTCTTATCTCGAAAATTGTAATCGCCAGATGCCATCACGAAAAATAGCCTATGAAAGGCCTTCAATGAAAACTTTGCCCACGATTTCAAATTCAAACACTATTTTTATGTTATTCATATACAAATTTACCCAACAGTTTTTTCTGTTCTGACTCTTAGATTCTAAAAAACACGCAAAAATGTGTCTCAAAATCGCTGAAAATGTAAAATTTGTAATGAGGTTCGAAGTTTTTATTGTTCAAAAAATTTTACTGTATCAAAAATCGGTTCATTGAAAGCTTCAAAGATTCCGTTAGAAATGAAATGATATCTTAATTTCTGTTCTTTGGAGGCTCCTTTGCTCCAATGGCGCTTTTCGCAAGCTCTACTTCAGTGCAATGGTATTTGAATTTTCTTTCAAAGACAAGCTCAAATTGTGCGCTTCAAAGCCCTTGGATTTTTTTATTCACCATATAATTCGCCACATTTAGAAGACGAGGTACGAATTTTCTTCTGTCTCACCTTAATTAGCAAAATGATCATAAATCGTCATGGAAAATTCGCATTACCGTTACGTCGTCTCGCTTTTCTTCACTCTACGTATAATTGTAACACGATTGTTACAAAGGATGTGAGAACCTGCCGCGTTCATCCGATACAAGAACCGTGTTTTTTTTTCGAGCATCTGATAATTCGACCCTCCGCCTGTATACATTTCTCAAATAAGCCTCGCCAAAGGAAGTCACGTGGATCACATCCTGTCAAGTATCTCCGTGACGTCCGTTTTCGTAATTGTTGTAAATCCGCGCGTTTCTTTCGCCACGATATCAAAGACCGGAGATTCTCCGAGTTTCAGAAGCCGTTCTTCGCTAGGGGCACCATTTTCTTGGTTTATTTCACCGTTACTATGGTGACGAAAGTTTTTTCTCCCTGCTGCCAAAGTTTTTTTTTTCCCGCTAACAAAAAACACGAGTTTTTAATGCGTGTGGGGTATAAAATGATTTTCAGTCTTTGTTTTTCCAGAATCGAAAGTACGACAAGAGCGTTCAGAGAACGAGGCGATATTTGGTTAAAAGCCTCGGAGATTACCGTCATGAAACAGATTTCAGTCTACCAAGCCCCGTGGAAAATGAGTTGAGAGCAGGTTGCGAGAGTAGAGTGAATGATGAATGCCTATAGAAATGTTGTTCGCTCTCTCTTTCCTCCGTGCATCCCCGGCGCCCTGGAAGGATCCGCTTGGAAATAAGGTATAAAATAGGATGAGAGAATATGGAGGAAGATGAGGAGGAGGATGAGGAGGAACTCGCCAGGGTCGTTTCAATCCGCATCCTCGATTTTGCCTCAGAACCGCGCGTTTCCGCATTAAGGTAGATTTACACGGGTCGACGATACCCCCTTGTTCGACCAGCCTTTGTGTATCCTGGGGGTAAAATCGTTATCATTATTTTTTTTTGCGTTGTCTGTTCCCACATCCCCAAAAATCTAACCAAAAAACGGGGCAGGGGGTCGTTTAATTATCGCGCTAAATAACATCATCGAGTTTCTATATGAAAATCAGAAGCAAAGATTCATTTAGCGCAGCGTGATCGCATCGAACTTCTAGATGTGAGAATGTATAGCAGTTTTTTTTTTTTCTGGACAGAGAAAAAATTGACCTGGCTTTAATAAATTTTAGTGAAAAAGTTGAAATAGAGTTTGGTCCCGGTATATAGGCTCCCTGGAGCGTTGAAAGAAATGAATCCGTTGAAACCGCGAGTGATAATAGACAGCCGTTTCCATTCAGGTATTTCTTTTGCTTAAAAAAAAATTTGAAAAAAAAGGAACAAAAAAATTGTGGAAAGAAGAAGAGAATATAGTGATGAAAACCTCGGGTATTCTCGCTCTAATTATCACTAATACAATTATCATCGGACCGTATATTTTTGCGATGGGCTTGTATTGACCCAGCCACATACCTGTGGGATACCGCAAAATGTTATGTTATTTTGGTAGGTTGAAATAAAATCGTGGTCAGCTCCCGCCTGACCCACATATCGCGATATTATTTACGTATTGATTAACCATTTTGAAATTTTATAGAGATATTTGATAGCGGCTTCAAATTGTGTCTCATCGATGTCAATCGTTTTCCGATCATTCAATAAATCACATTTATATAGAGCAAAATTATTTAAGAAAAGCCGGGCCTGTCACCCACCCCCTTCGATTTGGCTGATTTTTTGTGAGCATGTTACCTACCTAGAGAGTAGTCAAAAGCCAAAATATTATGTCCCGAAAAAATTTATTGGCCGAGTTACAGTTTTTTTTCACATTTTTGACTCGAATTTGGGTATTTTCGATTATGCAAAGGTTTTTTGGACTACGTGGCTGAAAATCGGTTTCTTTATGTAAAATTGACCCCGGAACACGAATCTGGCCACAGATTTGACCTACGAGAAAAACCTACAATAATATGAGCCAAAAACACCCAAAATTGACCAAAAAAGTCCCAAATCTTGGGGAAATGGTCCAAAAAAAAATGTTTTCGACTTTCTGAGACAGCAATCTTGTAGGAAAAGAGCCAACGAATCCAATGATCACACCCCCAGATTTCTAGGACGAACCGTTCAAGAGATACGCGTTGTCAAAGTTGGAGAATCTTGTTTTTCTGGCAATAATGGACTTTTTTGACCTCTTTGGACAAATGTCCGACCTAAAGGCCTATTTTGCGGCATCCACCACGACTATCTAAATCGAGTATCAATAGGTTATTTTCATCAAATGAGATTCGTCAGATTCTGGTCAAAATAATTAAATGTACTTTTCCATGAAATAAAATAATAAGAACCCTTAAAAAGGTCCATTATTTGCAGAAAAATCAAGATTTTCCAACTTTGACAACGCGTATCTCTTGAACGGTTCGTCCTAAAAATCTGGGGGTTTGGTCATTGGATTCTTTGGCTCTTTTCCTACAAGATTGCTGCCTCAGAAAGACGAAAACATTTTTTTTGGACCATTTCCCCAAGATTTGGGACTTTTTTGGTCAATTTCGGGTGTTTTTGGCTAATATTATTGTAGGTTTTTCTCGTAGGTCAAATCTGTGGCCAGATTCGTGTTCCTGGGTCAATTTTACATAAAGAAACCGATTTTCAGCCACGTAGTCCAAAAAACCTTTGCATAATCGAAAATACCCAAATTCGAGTCAAAAATGTGAAAAAAAACTGTAACTCGGCCAATAAATTTTTTCGGGACATAATATTTTGGCTTTTGACTACTCTCCAGGTAGGTAACATGCTCACAAAAAATCAGCCAAATCGAAGGGGGTGGGTGACAGGCCCGGCTTTTCTTAAATAATTTTGCTCATAGGTACATGGAAAACGATGAAAACATTTTTGGTCAATTTTCACACGTTGATTATTATTATTTCCTTCTTCTCGTCATTCTTGTCACCCCAAGCGCGTAAATTTCCGCGGTTACTCCTCTTCTCGCCCTCTTAACCCGGCAGAAACAACCCCCCGTTGGATCGTTTCGGTGTAAAGCAATTGTACTCCGAAAGACCACGAGTGTCATTCGCCATTTTCTTCTTCCCATGCTCTTTGGTATTTTATTTCCGTTTACTTCGGGGTCGACGTTCTTCATGATCGTTGCTGACGCGTCTAGAACCCATCATCAACCTACGTTAAAAATTTCAACGTCGAAACATGAGAATTTGAACCTTTGCCACCATACGTTATCAGTTCGAAGTATTAACTTTGGTTAGAATTGTGATAAAAGCGTCTTAAAGTCGTCTCGGAATTTTGGGGTCACACTGACCCCATGTGAGTATTGCGATTCGAAGTGATAGAAAAGAACAAGTTTTACGATTGCGTAATTTCCACGTAGGAGGTGAATAATTTTGATGGTCTTCACATTGTTTTCACAGAGTATTGATTATGACCACTTTTTCATTATCAGAGATTGTTTAAAGACTCATACCAACGTAGAACGTGTATTTCGCAAATGAGGAAAACCCCGATCTACGATCTTCAAAATAATAAAACTTTTTGGAACGCCATATACTGACGTAGGTATTTTTTTTTTCTAAAAGTACATTATCTCAAGAATATCAGAATCCAATTTCAGCCAAAAATATGAAAAACTGACCTCCCTACAAGTGCCTCGCTTTGAAAATTTCTTACATCGTTTGGATTAATTTTTTTCTAAAAAAAATCAAAAAAATCAGAACCCATTCCTAAGACGTTGAAGTATTCTCAGAAATGTAGCCATTTCGACCCTTTGTGCAGATGGCCAATTTTTCAAAATTGGCTGAGATTTGACAGTGACATGTGGAAGTTTCCATGAGCGTAGGAGACTTCGGTAAAATTTTGAAAAACGCTATTAGAGGTAGTAAAAAAAAAAAATTTCTTCCAGCAGTTTTTCGATAGGAAGGAACCTTGCGAGAAGAAGATTTTTTTCACCATTGCCAAAAATTCCTTGCGCATAGACTTTCATCGTAGGAGGCTGAAATTTTTTCTCACAATCTGTACTACCAGTTTTCAAAAACTGCTGGAAGGCTTTCTTTACACACCTATTTTTTATATTGTCAGAATTTAAAAACCATTTTTTTTTCCAAAAATTTCACCGAAGGCTTTAATAATTTTTCCCAAATTCAGACCCTCACCGTGACAACGATGCTTCGCGATTCAACCCCTTACAACGACTGGGATGCGAGCGATGCGCCATACCGGCTCTGATAAAGATTCCCTCCGCTGGGGTGGGTATCGCGTTTGATTGATTTCGTCCGAGGCCAGAGGCTCGCCCTTTGTAGTTTGCGGTACCCGGACCACTCAGCGGTACCTGTCGTTCGGCTAATACGATTAATCGGTGCGAGGTGCTGGAAGGTGGTAATGGCAAACGGGGGCAGGCGAAGTTCGTCTTGTGCCCAACGGCAGAGGGCAAAGTTCGCTATCCGTGACATGAAACATAAAATCTGGTTATATTACCGCGTGGCAAAGAGTCCGGGTGAATTTCGTTCCCGGGCTGATCGCGGTTCTGCCAAAATTATTATAATTCAATAATTCCGGGTTATGCGTATGAACACTGGAACACTGGGGGACGCCATGCAGCTGCCCGATTAATTTGTTATTCCCGTAATCCGCGTGCCAAAACCGCTTTGTACTGGCTAAACTGAACGGGGGAAGAACGAGCTACCACCGCGATATATAGGCTTGGTGTTTCAATAATTGATCATTCGGACAAACTATGGACCCATCCTCTTTAACTACGATCGCAAAGCGCTGGATGGTGTCAACCGCGGGGACAGAATTCATCAAATGAAGAGAAAACAATCGATATGGTTGATATGGTCTGTACACACGTTGATTTCAGTTCCCAAGGCGGAAAGGAAATACTTGAAACTTGCAGATTGCCCTGAAGATTAATTTTACTGAAATTTGAACTGATTTCCAACACATTATTGGAAGTTGACAACAAACATTTTTCACGGTTTACGTCAAAGAACATTCAACACACGACTTATCCTCGCATCAACTCATCAGTGGGGGTAGTTCCATGCGTGTAGGCCATTATACTATGCGCTGTAGCTCCGGGTCATGTTTCTGCGAGAGAGGAAAGCATGTCGGTTGGTACACATCAACTCGTCAGTGCTTAAGAGATCCTACGCACCGTTAATTCCGAAAGCTGAGGGTAATAATAACGGGACATAAATAAGAGACAAAGGAACGTCCCAGCCGGATGGTGAAGTGTCATGCCTCCCTTCACTGATCGCGAGAAACTACAAAAAAATCTTTTTCACAAACGGTTCTCGATTATCTTCTGGATTGTACCAAGTTTCTGTTATCATCATTTGCTTCCCCTATGCAGGAAAGCCAAAAAATACTCAATTTGGAATCCATTTGTTCATGGTTTTTCTTTCAACTCTCTAAGAAAAGAGAAAATTAATGAAAGAAATAAAAATAGGGTTAAATATGGTTGCTGCACCCCATGCGAAATAGTTTTGAGAGGAACGCGACAGTTTTCAGTAGTCCACGTCACGTCGTGTCAGACGAGTTTCGGAACGCACTCACCCCGAGTACAGGTTCGCCCGTGCCGGTATTCCGGTCGGAGGCGAAACGCGATATCATAGACTCGTTCCTCGCGGAAGCTGCGGACGGGGATGAAGGGTACGAAGAGAATATAGGAAGAGATAAAGGATAGAGCGAGCGAGGAGGACGGAAGGGCGAGCGGAACGGGATCAATGCTCGCCTCTCTTCGAGCGAGAAAACCCTCTGCTCCTCTGCTCTATCCGCCATCAACCACACGAGCTTCACGGCCATTTGGTGGCTTGTTGAATGCGATATTTCAGGGGATGCGTCGGAATGTTTTTAGACATTGCAAAAAGTAAATCTGGTACAGTGGATCGATATTAGAAGCTTGGCGATCTTTGTTCAGACACTATCGCACGATATCCCTATTCGATTATCACTGATTGATAGAGGAATCATTTACACCATTTCTCGCTTTGTAACGTCGACTCTTTTCAATAAATAAATTCATTTGCTTTCTCATTTTCCAACCAATTCATTTTCTTCCTCATTTTCAAAAAAAAAAAATTGTCTCCAACGCTCGGGCCAACCTTTTCGTTCCCGTTATTCATTTACTTATTTTTTGTCAGATCCGATTGAACCCCGTTTTTCAACAGCTTAGATATCGTTTAATGAAAAACTTTGTTCTTCGAGTTTCATTGAATTTTATCCTCTTAACTCTAGTAATTGGGTGGGAAAATCATTACCGCAGTTGGTTGGTTTGAGGGGTTGGGTTATTCGCAGTTTCGCACTGAGCCGAAGTGCCTTACTCTAGTGTTTAAGATTGCTTCAGGCGTAGAAACTTTCTGACGATTAGCCGAGACATTACCGAGAGGCGTACTCTAGTCTCGGATCATCCAACTATATCTCGTACATTATAAACCTCTATACCTTCACCCAAGAATAATTAGGTCTTGAACAATTTTCACCTAATTATTATACACCGGTACCGATAAGAATACATCCGAGGCTGTAGCCGCACTCAGTGACGACAAAGAATCGAACTTTTTGCTAAAAAAAAAAAGGCAGATGTGGATTTACTTTTAATCTAAAAAATACCTTCAATTGGAGATGAAATCGAAAATGTGATGGAGATAAACAATTAGTTAGAGGAAAAGCAAAGAAAAATCAAAATTAACACGACAACGTCATCAAAATATTATAAATCCGATAGAAATAAGAGGAGGATTCGAATTTTAGAATCTTACAAAATACGCTGAAAGCCCTAATAATTTTTATAACACATCTTATAGTTATTATTTTAGCCCAATTATCCATCTTAAGCACGTTTTTTGTCATCAGAACTCTATAAGTGGCGTTTTTTTTTGTGATCTACATATCAAAGAACACAAAGATTTGAATATATACCGCAGGTCAAGATCAATTATAACGAATGTTTGAATATTTCCAATCACACTGGTTCGGAGAACCGCGTATTACCGTCGAAACTAATCAGCGGATCCTTTGAAATGCTTGTCAATTTCAAACTGTACATTCATCACAAAAAATTTCATCAGGCTGAATCGATCGTTGATTTGGTTCCTTTGAAACTTCGGATCTAAATTGGCTCCAAACAGAACTTACTCGAAGTAAGATTGATTTCCAAAATTTTTGTTCGTTCATCACAGTAAATTTTCACTCCAAAAAATTCAGAGTGATTTTTTATGTGACAAAAAAAGCCAATAAAAAAGATAAGGTTATCCGGATACAGGCGCGTGTCGAATTGAAGAAGACACGTGCCCTCGACCAGACGCTAACCTCCAAGAGCGGTGGGTAGTTGTGTAAACGACTAGGCGAAGCTGAAGGTCGGGCAGAAGGGCCGCACGCGAGATGTCGTGGTTCCATCAACTTCCCACCGCACTAACCCGCCAAGTGGGGATTCCCCGAGTCCCTTATAACTCCTCTAGCCCGCTAACTCACAAACGAGAGATTCTGACGTGGGAATTATCAGCAGGATAACGCTGTTCGAGGTTTAGAGGAAACCCGCGGTCTCCCCTTCGGGATTAGGGAGGCGACCAACTTTTGCCAGAAACAAGGAGAACTTTCTTCAAGAGCTTTTATCGTCACAATTATATCGTCATACTTGACCGATACTTCAGTATCTCTCAATCCGTCTGGATAACCACGAGACTTCATTTTCATTCACGCCATGAACTGAAAGTCGATAATTTTAGCGTTACAATATCCCACGTTGATATAAAAAATGATTCAACAATCGTAAAACCAATGAAATAAACTAAAATTGAATAAAAAAAAAAAAAAAGAAAAATTCAACAAAACCGGCTGCGGGATCGAACCCCGGACCTACGAATTACTAATCTAGAACTTGTCGCTTGACAATGAGCTACGGAGCTTCTCCAACGTCGGAACGTGTTTTATGCATTCATAGTTAAAAAATTATGACAATCCCAAGTTGTGTAGAATTGTAGAAGAATGAAATTTATTTTCCCGTCCTTATGGCGTCAGCTTGAGATTTTTTTTTTCAAATTCTACAATTCAAAGTGTATTCGTTCCGGTGATTTTGTCTTTACTCTTTGGCGGCGTGGATTAGACGAGCTTTGTTTAATTTTATTCCCCGGTTTCTAACTGACGCGTCATGACGGGAGCTTTCAACGTTTTTCTGTCTAATTTAAGTCGTTCTTTTACTCGCCGGTTCTGTGTAGCGCACGGAGACATCTCGCTGTTGAATAAATAACAATTACAAAGTATAAGTTAATAACGGGTCCGCTGGTCTGCGCTTCTCTGTAAACAGCAAACTCTAAAACAAACCAGGACTAATGCGTTACCCAGCTAGATGCACGTGTGCCGGTTAGTATATTTTCCATACTCATTTGTCAAATTTTTTAACAACTTTTTTTCTCTCCACTGCAAAAGCGCGAGGGAAAAATATCTCGAGTTTCTCTATTCGCGTTTCGTTTGTAATTGAAACTTTTTCAAAATATTTAGATTTGACTGAATTTCTCTCTCTGCATCCTTGTAGATTCGTTTCAGTCTCTGTACGACCATTTGCGCTTTTGAAACCGAAGCTTTTATACCCAAAGAGCGAAGGGCGCTTAAATTCGTAACAAAAATTATATTACCGCCTCGACAACGTTTATATATATGTAGAATGAACGTGTAATTCAGTAAAAATGAATCGCCTGAGGTGGAAAATTCCTGCTCGTTTCAATTATGCGTTACGCACCGTTTTGCAGATTAAATTTTCACAAGGCTAAAGAAAAAAAAAAAACGAAGTAACTCTCCAAGTAAAAACGGTCCACGTATGATCATATATTATTTACACTTATATTCATTGATTTATATAACTTTATTCAACTATCGAAGTTCACTTCAATTTTAACTAGTTGAAGTACAAGTACATCAAACATATCACAACATTCGAGAAGCTCCGTAGCTCAGGTGACAGGTTCTAGATTAGTAATTCGTAGGTCCGGAGTTCGATCCCGCAGCCGGTTTTGTTAAATTTTTCTTTTTTTTTTTTTACTTCTGGATCTGAATGAATCTATGATTCTTTGAACGACCGTCAGCTGTTTCACGCACTCGAAAGATCCACAGGGAGATTGTTCATTCAGCCCTCGGGGATGGTCGAGTATATATCCTTGTGCGACTGGTCGGGACTGGGTAAGACCGACTTTGAATCCATTGAGGACGTTTGCTCACATCGCTCATTCGAACGGTTAACGCGAGAGTTGGCTTATTCTCGGGTCGATGATAACGATTCGCGGGTTGAGCTTATACCCGAAGCCGCGGCAAGCCAAGGGATGATCAGGTTGAAATGGGACGCGTGGGAATTCGCCGATGCAATGACTTCGGGCACGTGCAATTACCCCGCACGCGCACCGGTCCGATGAAAGGTTCGATCGAAATTTGAAACGAAGTCGGGATTCTAGCAAGTAGCCCATTAAAATTCCAACTGCACCCGCACACCAGTCGCGAGATTAGCTCTAGATGCAAATACTCGAAACTGCAGATCCGGGAAAATTCATATCACCATTACGTATCTGAAAACGCGAACCCTGTTGAATACCAATCGCACGGAAGAAGTAGCGAAGAACATTCTTCTAAAAATCTAAATGTTACGGCGAGGCGCTAATCTCACATGAAAAAAAAATTCGTGTAGGTATCAGACCTCTTCGTACAGTCTAAAAAATTTCTAACATTTCAAGGAATTTTATGGAACTTGTTAAGGGACATCTTGAAATTTCGTGGCCTCAACAAGGACTTGAGAGTTTTCAAGAATTCTCCGAGAATAACATAATTCAATGAAACTTCACCAGAATTCATTCAACTTTACGGGGCTTCAGAAGCTTCATGGAATTTTTGGTACTTTAGGGAGTTTCTTTAAACTAATGAAACTCACTTTTGTGATTTAGAATAAACAGAAGTCGAATTAAGAAAAAAAAAAAAAAAATTTCAGCAAAACCAGCTGTGGGATCGAACCCCGGACCAACGTATTACTGATCTAGAACTTGTCGCCTGAGCTACGGAGCTTCTCGAATGTTGACACTTGTTTTGCTTACTTATCGTTCAACTAGTTCAGGACTTGGAATGAAATAGGAGGATCCAGAGATATTCTGGTACTTTAGAGGTTTGGAAAAACTTGATGGGATTGAACAGAATAGAAGTGTATAAGGTTCTAATGAATTTTGTGACGGTTCGGGACAGAAAACTGAGCGTGCTCACCAAATTACCACCTATTTGTTATCAATACTTCTTTTAGTTACGAGGGCTTCAAAAATACTGACCTAATCTTCAATGGTTTTAAAAGATGTATTCCTCGGCCCGTCTCTTTATCGTTTCGCCTTCAGGCGAAGTAAGTCCCATTGAAAAAGGAGTTGAACATTTATGCTTCGTCAATGTTTTATGAGTTTGGGTCGAGTCTGAGCGTTTTAGGCTTTGCTGGATTGCGAAACAGCTCTCCTAATGGGTTTGGGATTGAAATAAATATTGCAAGATTGTTATGACCCTCGCACACCGTAGTATCTCTACATCCGTGTGTCGGCTGTTGGTATTTACGTTATCTACGTTCTTTACTGCAGTCTATCAACCCCTAAATCCCTCCGCGTTTGCCCATCGGAGGGAACCCCCCCAGACTCAGACGGTCAGGGTTTGCTGTTTCTTTTTTTTTTTTTTTTTTTTTTATCGAGGGGGGATTTAATTCCTCTACCTCTTTCAATGATGGCTATAGAAATTGCGGCCTCAGAGTGCTTTCGGGCTTTACTCCCGGCTTTATTATTTCCATCGAAAGTTGTTTCACTTCATTTAATAATCTCGAAACGCAGCCATTACCATGGACCGAGCTGGGCTTCGTGCAATACTCTCCATACCTATGAAATACGATCGGTTCATCGATGCTGGACCTGCTCTCGTTACTTCATCAAATTTGATGAATGAATACGGAGCAAAGCTTCGAATTACACTGCGAATATAGTTCTAGATGTAATCATCAGCGCGTAGTCAATCACAGAAATATTGACAAAAGTTCTGTGTGTCAGATAAAATGAAAGAATGAAAAAAAAAAGAAAAAAAAACTCATCGAGGTACTGTGTAAGTTTGATTTCGAATCGAGAGATATTAGTTTTTGTGTATTTTCCCTACCATGATCACATATATTTACACATATATACATATATATCTTTTTTTTTCAATATTTTTCTATTTCTGAACGTCAATTTTTTCCGGAACTCGCATCAATACCGTGATATTTTCGTCGAGTCCATATTTGATGCTGAATATTCACGATGTTTTATTCGGGCAAACAAATTTTTGAATATCCATCACAGGGGGGCAGAAAACCCTCTACCTCTTTCTGTATGCATATTGTACATACATATCCTGCAGAACAAATATTAAAATGTTCGACAGTGTCCATTACTTGCACTACGGATACTGCGAATAGCTTCACTGAGGTATATCTATATTTATGACTGATATGCAAGGAACAGAAATACAGAGGATCACCTCCTGTCAACAGTCGATTCCATCGAACGGTAATACACTATTTTTTCCAAGAGGGTTTGCCTTTTACACACGTATCTAATTTCATTTGAATATAAATCTGCATTCTGCGTTTCAGAAGCAAACGAATGTCTCTTATTTTCTATTGCAAATTAAAAAAAAAAATCTAGAACCTACAACTTTGACGCATATTTTGTAAATAGTGGGGAAAATATTAATGATACAGTTTCGAAGATCGAAACCCCAGCTTTAATTTGGAAAAAGAATCGACATTGTAACTTAAAAATTGTGGCCATCGTGGCCACTGAAGTAGCAGTCCGTAAAAATCGGCGTCGAAATTTGCTGTCAGCTCCAAATTCATACAGTACCTACTTTGAACTAACAATAAGCTTCTATGGAACAGATTTTTGATGAATTGAAATTCGGCAGAGTTATGAATTTATTTACTGGATGACAACGTGTTTTACGGAATTTACACTAACGTTTTCATTTGTATAACAGCAACGGATGGAGGGAGAAAAAATCTGTTCCATAGGAGCTCAGTTCATCTATATCTATAAAGGAACAAGTGCCTCAACGCCCAGCCCAAATCCCTTGACTTAGAAACTTGAAATTTGGGCAACATGTTCCCTTCCCTTCGTAAACACCCACTAAGAAGCGATTTTTCGAAATTCGCCCCACAAGGAGAATAAAAAGGGTAAAACATGTTTTCGCGGATTCATGGATATCTCCTCGGCCCGATGAGATATTGATTTCGTTTTGGCTTCAAATTATTGCTCATTCAAATACCTAGAAAGTAGTTGAAGCGTTTTTTGAAATTCGACTCCTAAGGGAATGAAAAGGTGTGAAACTAATTTTTGAGGCGCGTAGCGCCGAACAGCGAGGCGCGAAGCGCCGACCGGGGTGGGCGCGCGAAGCGCGCAGAGGCGGAGCCCCTAGTAATGATATAAACGTACTGTACAAATTTTAAGCCGATCGGACAAATCGTCACAATGGAATCGTGGCAGCAAATTTCGACGTCGATTTTCACGGACTGCTACTTCAGTGGTCATAACGGCCACAATTTTAAAGTCAGAGTGTCGATTTTTTTTTCAAATTAAATCTGGGATTTCAATCTTCAAAACTGTATTTTTAATATTTTTTTCATTACTGCAACCAATTGAGCTGTAACCGAGGGGTTAACCACTCCAACTGACTCCAGCTGACTTCAAGTGACTTCAAGTGACTTCAACTGACTTCAACTGACTTTCAGCTGACTTCAGCTGACTTCAACTGACTTCAGTTGACTTCAAGTGACTTCAAGTGACTTCAGCTGACTTCAACTGACTCACTGACTTCAACTGACTTCAACTGACTTCAGCTGACTTCAACCGACTTCAGCTGACTTCAACCGACTTCAGCTGACTTTAACTGACTTCAACTGACTTCAGCTGACTTCAACTGACTTCAGCTGACTTCAACTGACTCACTGACTTCAACTGACTTCAGCTGACTTCAACTGACTCACTGACTTCAACTGACTTCAGCTGAATTCAGCTGACTTTAGCTGACTTCAACCGACTTCAGCTGACTTCAACTGACTTCAGCTGACTTCAAGTGACTTCAAGTGACTTCAAGTGACTTCAACTGACTTTCAGCTGACTTCTGCTGCTTACTGACTCGTGACTTCAGCTGACTTCAGCTGACTTCAACTGACTTCAGCTGACTTCAAGTGACTTCAACTGACTTCAACTGACTTCAACTGACTTCAACTGACTCACTGACTTCAACCGACTTCAGCTGACTTCAGCTGACTTCAACTGACTTCAGCTGACTTCAGCTGACTTCAACTGACTTCAAGTGACTTCAAGTGACTTCAAGTGACTTCAGCTGACTTCAACTGACTCACTGACTTCAAATGACTTCAGCTGACTTCAGCTGACTTCAACTGACTTCAACTGACTTCAACTGACTTTTCGGCAAGGTGTACACCTGACTTCAAGAGTGGTTAACCCCTCGGCTGTAACAAATTCTGTTCTCTTAACTGTTACTTGGCGATTTGAAAATCTAAGTGAGTACTAAAAATTATGGATTCAAGAATGAATTTGTGCGCCTATACTACAATAAGATTACAATTTGATTCAGTTTTTAATATGATTTCGAAAGTGCAAAAAACGGGGAAAAAAAATATTTCAACACCATAATATTGTCGTAAATGTACATAAACAGGTACCTAACGCTTATGCGTTAGGTACCTAGGTATATGCTTCCGCCCGCCTTTTCCACAGATTTTTTTTTTATTCCTCCTTTGTGGGCGGAGTTGGGGTTGGGGGTCATGCGAGCGGCGTCAGAACGCATGACAAAACACATGAATAAAAATACAACCCCCCCACCCCGAAGACTTAGCTTATGCATGAACTCGCGAGATTTATTTCTAACCCATGGAAAAACGTTTCAAAATTTAAATTCATCTAGAATAAACGGATCGTAGTCGACAAGATGAAAAAAAAAGGAAAAGTAGAAGAAATCTGGTAGTAAAAAAAAAAATCATATCGTAAAGCTCCATCCAACTGAAATGAAAAAAGATTGTTTCTCTATCTTGGGGAATTTTTTACTTTACGGAGGATTAGGTAGAAAAAAATTGCAAACAAAAATTTGATAGTTGAATTCCCATGGAATAAAATTTATACTTTTTTTTTCAGGATTTATAAGTTTCTTTAAAAACACTGGCATATTTTTTATGCTTCAATATCAATGGAACAAAAAAACAGGCTATACTGCTTTTATTATTTCTAAAATAAGACAATATATTATCTGAAAATTTTCAATCACGTAGAGTTTAAAAAAAAGAATAAGAATTCTCCAAAAACTTTATATGAGGCGATTTTTCGTGAATATTTTCAGATTTCTACTCGAAAGGGTTGAGTCTGAAAAATAAAAATTCTCTAGACTGATTAAATTGACACAATTGTAGAAATATAGTTAAAAATCATCCAATACGAGTTCAAAATCCATACGTAAAAAATTGTCCACCATATTCCATCCCCTAAATAAGAGAAATAATAAAAATGTGGTTGATTGTGACAAACTGAACATGCGCAGGGTACTCAAATTTCTTGTTCGGTACAATAATCTGATTTAGCAAGTGATTTCGGGTCCATAACAGGCCGGGTTTTAGACCTCAGTGATTAGATCCTGTATCTCGATTAAGAGCTCCGAATCTAGCTTTTACAGAGAAACGCCCTGGGTGTAGGCACGCTGATAGAGAAACTCCCTTACGTTCCTCGAACCCTTAACGTTATTGAATGATAATTCCCGATCACTCCCGAGGGAGAGAAATCCGGCCCGTTTCCCGTTTCCCGTTTCCCGTTTCCCGTTTGCCGTTTCGTTACCCCCCAGCCTCCCTTCCATGGCCGAGAAATGCCCCTTGGCGTTAACGCCGTGTAATATCAGCTGAAGCTGAAACCCCCTGAACATGTGAGATGTGAGTACACATACAATTCACCCTCATACCGATACATTTTCCGGGATGGGCGAGAGCGGTTATGGGTTAGTTTATATTCCGCGTAGGCGGGCGGAGTCTCAAATGATTTACTGACGGCTTCGTGCAAAAGGCGCCGCGACTTACCTCTGCGTTTTACAGATATACCCTCCTGGCTATCGGAATGATGATAAATTACTTAAAAAAAAAAAAAATATATATATCGTTCTATATTATATAAAGATATCGCCGCCGCCGCCGCCGCCGTGTCAAGATTTCAAAGGTCGACGACGATGACCCCCCCATGAAAGATTCCCCGTTCCGCCGTTCCCCTGTCCAAAGTGTTCCTAACCTAACCTAACCTAGCCTAACCTAACCTAACCCAGAATATTACCCAGAATCCCCCACGAATTCCCCCACCTAACCTAACCTAACCTAACCTAACCTAACCTAATCCCCCAGAGATTACCCAGAATCCCCCACGAACACCCGAAGTCTTCCGGAAAGACCCGAAGTCTTCCGGAAATACCCGAAGTCTTCCGGAAAGATCCGAAGTCTTCCGGAAATACCCGAGTCTTCCGGAAAGACCCGAAGTCCGGAAAGACCCGAAGTCGTCCGGAAAGACCCGAAGTCTTCCGGAAAGAACCGAACCGAAATCGTCATAACAGGTCATGTCAGGACGTGTCAGGTCATGACAGGTCATGTCAGGACATGTCAGGTCATAACAGGACATGTCAGGTCACAACAAGTCATGTCAGGACAGGACTGTTAAAAACGGTAAAAAAACCACTCACAATTAGTATATGAATCATGGGATCCCAATCTTTCAGTAATCCGTGCAGAAACCTCATGTCAGGCGTAACAGGTCATGTCGGGTCATGTCAGGTCATAACAGGTCATGTCAGGTCATAACAGGTCATGTCAGGACATGTCAAGTCATGATACAGAAAACTGTTAAAAACTGTAAAAAACCACTCACACTTAGTATATGAATCATGGGATCCCAATCTCCCAGTAATCCGTGCAGAAACTTTTCGCGCGAAACCACTATAACCGAGATCACACTTTTTCATTCCATACAGAATTTTCAATTTCTTCTTTTTGACTTTTTTCACCATGTACAAAATATTACTGAATACAACCCGAATCGGGGGGTTGGCGCGCGAAGCGCGCAGGGGGGCGAAGCCCCCCTAGTATATATATATATATTATCGTCAATCCGAGTTCATTCTCATCACACATTTAACTGAAAAAAAAATTGGACACTTTTTAGGTTGTCATTAATTAACCAATTATTATCTGATAAATAATTAGCTCAAGATTGATTTATATTCATGCCAAGTTTGTTTTAAGTTTAGTTCAGTTTGGTTTATCTCTAATTTCATACTTTTCAATGTGGTGATAGAGTCTCCTATCGTTCGTGTCTTTTACTAGATGAAAAATTATGATTTCTATCACTTGATTTGTCGTTTTATTGTCTTATGTTGTTTTTCCATTTGGAAAAGACCTATCTGAAAATGGCTCGGGGCAAAAGACTTAAGTCCTGTGTATAAGCATAGGAGATAAGTCTTTTACCCCGAGCCATTTTCAGATAGGTCTTTTCCAAATGGAAACGAAAACATAAGACAATATTAATAGCGGCCGTCGAATTGTTTCTGTATCTCTGAGTTTAGTAGAGATTCTCGAATTGATAAGCTCTCCTCGGTATGGGAATAATTAATTAATTGGTTCGTTTAGAACATTTCAAATGTTTTTGAAACATGTAGTTCAACTTAATTTCTTCTAATACTAATTTTTTGTTCGTTTCATGTAAAGAATCATATCGCAGTCGTCTCTGAATAATTAATTCATCCGATCCTGACGATACGTCACAGATTTTCTCGAATTTCTGAATTACCAGTGGAATGGAATGTAGAATTTCATCTCTTCGTCCAATTGACGAGATTTCAATTTTCTCTGTACGAGTACGAAGCTCCGAGATGAGCTTTTGAAATATGAGAGATATCGAGAAATCACTTGCAGTTCTTTTTATGCACGCCCCTGTACCAGCTCCACGCATGGGATATCAGATAAGGTATACGGTGAATTAGAATAAATATCCGCCAATATATATCTCGTATTCGCAAAGGGTGCGCGACAGCTTTTTACCTTTCCTTTTTCTCGTCCGGCACAGTCGACTCGGTGTGTAACAGTAAAAAAGTGAAAAAGCTTCGGTCATCCCGTGTCGTCGACGAGTGAACATTACAGCGTTACCTACCCCGTAGCCCAAGCCGAGACCGAAGAGAGTGCTGAATTTGTAGGGTGAAAAGAAGAGGAGAAAAATCGAATAAAAAAAAAAAGAGAAGGGGTGGAAAAAAAAACAAGGAGCGAACCGAGGGTAAGAACACACCCCTAAGATTTCATTTCGAGGGAAATGCTGTGTAAATAGTGCCGTGGCAGGGAACGGTTTTTTTTCTCTCTTGATTTTTACCCGAAGTAGGGGGCTAAAGCACCTCCAACAAAAAGCAATTTTGGTATTAAATTTTGGGTACACATGAATACAGCCTGAGTAAAACGAATGAAAAAATTCTTACTCATAGGTATAGGTCATTTATACGTGTGTGGAGAGAAATGGCAAAACTGCAGCAGATATCTAATTTTTTTTTCTCTTTTTTTTTTTTTTTTTTTGCTAAAGAAAAATAGAATATTGTGTCTTGAATTTAAGGCCAATTTTTAAACGTGCATTATTCATCGGATCTCATCTTCTTCAATTTTTTTTTTTTTTTTTTTTTTGAGCACATTTCCAGATCCTAATAAGTGACGGACACAGGGGGTAAAAGGCGTCACGAAAATGATAAAGGAATTATTTTTTTCCTCAAACTTCAGTATTTTGAGTGATCTCACCTCCACCCGGGTGTATAATGGAAAAGAGGGTAGCAATCGCGATGAAGAATATCACCAAAAACAACCCCTATAATTTTTTTTTTTTTTTTTTTTGTGATTAGGTATTCAATTCGTGAATACCATGAATTTATATATTTTGTGATGTCTTTTTTTTTTTTGGACGTGAAACCGGACCAGAAACTTGAGGTGAAAATTTTACCACCCTACTACGTCTCATTTTCTTCGGAAAACAATACTTCATCGTGTGAATGAGGGAAATTAGAATAAAAAATTCTTGGAGCAAGTTATCAACGAAAGAATGACTAGATTGCCGCTAAATTTCGATAAATTCTGACCATAATTTATCACAGGGTTTTTTTTCTTAATTTCCCTCATTCACACGATGAGGGATTGGTTTCCGAAGAAAATGAGACGTCGAGAGACGTAATCGAAACAACCGTGTGTTTGAAACCTTACGACAAGTGATTTAAAAAAATAAAAAATCAATTTTCCGATGTGTAATGAACTTTGGATAAGATATCAATGATTTTTGGAGTATGGGGAATTTGTTAAATCACGATGTACTCGTCGCCATAATTAACCCTCTCAATGACTACTTTTTTATAATTTAAAAATGGCTACCGCAATTCTAATTTTTGTTTGCTCTGCGATAGTCTTCTAGATTATCTGGATACTTTTTTTTTTGCCTCCCACGGTGATCATTGAGGTTGAATTTTTAATTCTGATTTCTCGACTAGAGACGCAGCCGTACGGATCGACGTGTCAGATACGTAATGAATTATGAATTACACGTATCAAAGGGAAGTCAATTTCCCTCTAGCATAAGTTGAGCCCGGCGCAGTCGAGGCATCAAACGAAAAATATGAAAACGAGTAAAATTGGGGGATGAACGTAGAGCCAAACGGTTAATGGAAGACAGAATGATGATGATATAAAAAGAAATAAAAAAATAAAAATGTTACACGTTTACCGCGGATGGTTGGCTGCTCGCATTGATGGGTGAAAAAAAAATGAAGAGAAGCGAAATATAAGGAGAAAAGGTAAAATGGGGCAAATTATATTTTCCGTCTGTAATGGCGCTGCAGCTTTTGAACCGTATCCCGTGTTTGCGCGAGGCCTATACGTAACGACGAGGGAAGATAAAAAGTGGGACAGTGTCGCAGGTACTACAGCAATATAATTGCGTCTTTTCGTTGCTTTGACAGACGCCAGTCGGAAGAAGATGCCTGAACTGTTTAAACAGTAAAAAAAAAAAAAACTACATCCGGAATACTTGAGGGGCTGAAATTTGAATTCGATAATTGCTGGCGGTTTTGCTCAACCCTAATTCGCCTTAATGAAAAATGAATAATTCCCGTCACGTCTCGGATCAGGACTTTAAGACACCCCTCGAGGCTTCGGAATGTTTTTAACTCCTTTACGTCTCCGCAGGGTCTCCTTACGTTTGAAGGTTACAAGCTCAAACCCTTGGAACGAATCTAACAACTATGACATGAAATAGTGTATCTACTATTCTCGTGGTTAATTAGCTCGAGCTTTAATCACAGCCATTTTCTCCCCTGGGATTGAACACTGTTGATACCTACTCTGTACCGCACACGTGATATGATGAATGATTAACGTTACTTTCCATTAATTAACGAGAATGTAACACGACCTGGTTGAGGGGACCAGTACAGCGTGATCCAACAAATTCTCCATACTAAAAAAATCATTAATATCTTATCCAAAGTTCATTACACATCGAAAAATGGACTTGTTTGAAAATCACTTGTCGTAAGGTTTCAGAGACACGATCTATTCGATTGCGACTCTCGACGTCTCATTTTCTTTGGAAAGCAATTCTTCATCATGTGGATGAGGGAAACTGAGAAAAAAAGATCCTGTGATAAGTTATCGTCAGTTATCGAAATTTAGCGACAATCTAGTCACTCTTTTGCTGATAACTTGGTCTACAAATTTTGTTTTTCAATTTCCCTCATTCACACGATGTAGGATTGCTCTCCAAAGAAAATGAGACGTCGAAAGGCATAATCGGATGAACCGTGTGCCTGAAACCTGACGACAAGTTATTTTTGAAAAAGTTAATTTTTCGTTGTGTAATGAACTTCGGATATGATCCAGACGAATTTCGATTCATTTATTTATTCTTCATTCTTGTTTTCGAATATCGCAAGTGAATGATATTATCAGTGGTGTATCATCGATGATAATTTGTTGAAGAAATAAGTTGAGATTTTAAACAAATTTAGGAGAGAGATGATGGATATGAAATATTGTTACGATGGAGCGAATGAACTTTGAGAATATCTCCGAATTTATCCGTTATAGCACAGACTCAGACAATTCTTGAGCCCTTTGGTGACCCAGTTAACTATCATGCTGCGGCAATTACCTCGGATAATCTTTGCCCCGCGGTACTGCGGCCACAGCAGCTTCTTCGATTAACGTATTGCTTCAAATAGCTTCAGGCTCTTCAGGCTCTTCAGGCTCTTCAGTTGATATCGAAAATAGTGGCTGTCAGAAATTGATGACGAAGAGACAGAGAGGAGAGAATAGAAGAAACAAGCGGGTTTGGGCTGACTATGAGCCAGCCTCTGAACTTCCCGACTAGAAATTAAGTCAGGCATGCCTGTGTAACGCAAGGTTCCACATGGGCCTGATCAGGCAGTACTACTAAATACTAGAGCCTGATCAGGCCCATGTGGAACCTTGCGTTACATCAGGCTCCTATCAGGGCCTTACTCTCGCCTGCTTCGCCCCTGATTGAATTTCTAGTCGGGTTTTCGTCATTCACTTTATTTCCAGCTTTTTTGAATTTTGGAAATCTGGCTTTAGACTCTTGATCAGCGGTTCGAGTACCAATTTTTATTAGATGTCGAGTGTTTTTGGTTCTTTTTCCACAGCAAATTAGATTCGCCATTTTTGATTTCACAAATCTGACCTCAGCTTCGTGATTGCAGCCACCCAAAAAACCTTGTGGTACCAAATTTCATTCGAATCCCTCAAAACGCGAAGATCCGGTTAAAACTCAACTTTCCATTTTAGAAGTGATCACAGAAACTTCCTTTTTCCTCTGAAAACAGAGAAAAGATTTTCACTGAATACATAGTTTCGTTAGTCTGGATTTTATTGAATCGATGATAAGAATCTCAAAGAATCATCCCTAGAGGCGCTTGAGGCTGGCTAATTCACGGATTTCCACCCCCAATGAGGTAATTTTCAAGAATATACTTGGTACGTGCTACCGCATAGCTTGGTACCAGTAATGAAGCCCACCTTGGTAAGAAGCTAGGGGTTGGAGTTGTTTCAGGGGTTTACCTCCGCCTTGGGTATAGTCAGCCAGCCTAGGGAGAGTCGCCAAGCGGATGGCTTCGTTCAAATACGCTACTAGTCTTCCACGTGACTTCCGTTCTAAATGCGCCAACCCCAACCCTCGGTTTCGATATTCGGAATAGAATCTCGATTAAAGTGCGGTTCGACGACTCTTCTAAAACGCACAATAATTTTTTTTCCGTGGGAATTGCTTGGAAAGTTTGACTTCCGATTCCTGTGTAGGAAGAAAAAATCAAGATAGGCGGCAAGCGCATGTCGTAAATTATCTACTTTTCACTCCAGGACTTTTCTTGCCCTGGTCATTTTCGGAGTGAAGATCGTCAGAGGTGCTCGAATTCAGTTTTTTCATCATATCTCGACAACTATTGATCCTATCGTCGCGGAGGTTAGAATAAAAAATGAAGCTTACTAAATTATCTACAACAAAGGTTTCATACATTTTTTTCATATCTTCGATCGTTTAGCTGTAACACAGGCCTGAAAGTGTCTATATTTGTATTTCCCGTCCCAGGCACGTTGTGAGAATTATGTCCGTATTGATTGAGTATTAGAGACAAACTATCGATGGTATGAGAAAAATGTATTGAATATTTATTGTAGCGAATTTAGTGAGCTTCATTTTTTATAATAACCTCCGTGACGATAGGATCAATAGTTGTCGAGATATGATGAAAAAACTCAATTCGAGCACCTTCGATTCAAGATGGCGGATGGAGTCTGTTCAATAGTAGGCTAAGATGAAGGTCTCTACCACTTTACAGATCTTTACTGATTGATTTGTCTACTTTTGCTAATCTTACTTGCATATACTATTTTGGTACAATTCTTCCAGGAGCCCAGCGTTGATTTAATTATAGCCTTTGATGCCGTTCATCCTTCGTAGGTTCGAATAGACAAGGGCGCTAAATAGTCTGCGGTTTTGATTATTCAAGCGAGACGAGGTATCCTCCGTCTTCACTCTATAAGCACTTAGTTTAATATGCCAGGGGATTTACCCGCCTAGACATACGGGGGTGGTTTATTCAACTCCGAAGCTCAAGTTGAGGACGTGAGATGTTGAGGTTCGATAGCATTACGCGCAACTTGCCACTTATGATTGATATGTATGTATTTATCTGTACCATCAAACGACGAACGAAACCTAATCCCAAACCTAAACGCACCCGCAGCCAAGTCTGATCCTAAATTCGACCCTTGTTTGTCGGGGGATTTGAAACTCGCTTTGGGCCTGTTTCAATAAAACGAGAATATATTTTACGCCGAATTTCGCTGGCCAAAGGAATTTCGACCAATCAATTTATGTGATATAGTTTATTATACCGTGGGTCAGACTCTGGAACCCAAACCGCCGTCCATTGGATCCTGCTAATTATTCAAATTCCTATCTCGGATGACGAAACTGCAATTTGAAATTCTCCGAATTCCAGCAACCGCGTTCACAGCGCGGTATATAAATTTTGGATTCGTTTCGAATGACGCATAGATTCGGATAATAATTAAATGAAGGCAACAAAAAAGAACAATCGATCTAGAACAATGAATAATTGAAATAAAGTGAGTTCAACTCCATTTGAATATTAAACACTGCACGCCAGTTGCAGATTCTGCAGTCGTCATACCTCCGCTTGATATACTCATTTGAAACATTGCAATCAGTAGCATTGTTACTGACAAAATTTTAGCGTAAATTAACCGCTGGGTCAGGCTGAATTCAATCCGCTAATCCAGAAGACCAGAATTGAATACAGAAACATACGTTCAACCGCCTGGTCGATTTTCAGTCTGTTATTTTGCCGATATATCACTTCCGGTTGCTCATACAGAAAAAATGATTAATAAAAATTTTCAAGATATTTGAATTTCCCACAAAATAGTTAATCACAGTTTCTTATGTCGGACAGACGGTTTAGAAGATACAGGCTTATAACTGATGGCATTCGCTCAACCCCTCAAATGAATACTTTTTTGAGAATAACTCACTTCCGGTACCTCCTAGACAAAAAATGATAGGAACATATTATGAAGCACTTCAAATTTCCGACAAAAAACATACTGATAGCCTTTCGCGTATCTTCGACCGTTTGAAAGATACAGGCTTATAACTGACGGCATTTGTACAATTAAATTGCTCGAATCAATGGTTTTTATTTCATTTGCGAATAACTCACTTCCGGTACCTCCTAGACGAAAAATGATCAGAACCTGTTGTGCAGATCTCAAAATTTCCTACAAAAAAGATGATAACAATTTTTCACGTGTCATTGACCGTTTGAAAGATATGGGCTCGAAAGTCAGAAGTTGATGACGTATGAAGTGTCATCGATAACTGATGGGTTACCGAACGCTTGTTCCGTTTTTTCGTTCGTGATAATTCTGAAGTTTCAAAATCTTCTCTCATACCCTGTCGCGATGTACGCTGAGGCGTCCATAATCCAGTTTATTCCCAACCTAAGGGATTCCCGTGGGTGAAACCGCGGCTAAGATGAATATTCCATGCTAAATCCAGCCTGAAATCACGAAGTAACTTTTCCGTGCAGAAAGGCGTTCACTGTTTTCTCTCTCTCTCTTATTCTCGGCGACAGATTTTTAGACGAGAGAAATTTACCGTCTGGTTCTTTCACTTTTTCTCTTATTCTTCTCGAATCTCGCACTTTCCCTTATGTAAGGTAAAACTTTCTCGAAAACATTTGTGGTGCGTATTGGTTTTGTTAATTATTTCAGTATACCTACTCCGTATTTATAACGAAACGAAAGAGCTGCTTTTCACTCTCTTGTAAATGGGTGGTGGGACCGTGTGCTATTTCGATAATGAACGAGGAGTAATGAAATTCGTTAAAGTAAATATAAGGGATATACCTACGCGTTCGGTGTGCGAGTAGTTAGCCTACTTCCAGTTCCTCAGATATATCCTTAATTAACGTCACGTCAGCCAGACATGACAGCAGCACTAGTTATATCGTAACGAAACAGGTAGATGATTTTCTACAGGTTATTTGCGAGCCTCGCGAGCCTACCCGTGGTAGTAATTGACTTTCAAATGAGAAAAACAGTCTAGGACCCTTCTATGGCCCCACTGGAAACGTCAGGCTTGCCCCAAATCCGCAGAAACGTGAATTGACTTTCAAATGTGGAAAACAGTCTAGGGCCCTGCTAGGGCCCTCCCAGAAACGTCAGGCTTGCCCCAAATCTGCAAAAACATGAATTGACTTTCAAATGTGGAAAACAGTCTAGGGCCCTGCTAGGGCCCTCCCAGAAACGTCAGGCTTGCCCCAAATCCGCAGAAACGTGAATTGACTTTCAAATGTGGAAAACAGTCTAGGGCCCTGCTAGGGCCCTCCCAGAAACGTCAGGCTTGCCCCAAATCCGCAGAAACGTGAATTGACTTTCAAATGTGGAAAACAGTCTAGGGCCCTGCTAGGGCCCTCCCAGAAACGTCAGGCTTGCCCCAAATCCGCATAAACGTGAATTGACTTTCAAATGTGGAAAACAGTCTAGGGCCCTGCTAGGGCCCTCCCAGAAACGTCAGGCTTGCCCCAAATCCGCAGAAACGTGAATTGACTTTCAAATGTGGAAAACAGTCTAGGGCCCTGCTAGGGCCCTCCCAGAAACGTCAGGCATCCGCAAATAAATAACGTGAATTGACTTTCAAATGTGGAAAACAGTCTAGGGCCCTGCTAGGGCCCTCCCAGAAACGTCAGGCTTGCCCCAAATCCGCAGAAACGTGAATTGACTTTCAAATGTGGAAAACAGTCTAGGGCCCTGCTAGGGCCCTCCCAGAAACGTCAGGCATCCGCAAATAAATAACGTGAATTGACTTTCAAATGTGGAAAACAGTCTAGGGCCCTGCTAGGGCCCTCCCAGAAACGTCAGGCTTGCCCCAAATCCGCAGAAACGTGAATTGACTTTCAAATGTGGAAAACAGTCTAGGGCCCTGCTAGGGCCCTCCCAGAAACGTCAGGCTTGCCCCAAATCCGCAGAAACGTGAATTGACTTTCAAATGTGGAAAACAGTCTAGGGCCCTTCTATGGCCCCACCAGAAACTTCACGCTTCGCCCAAATCTGCAAAAACGTGAATTGACTTTCAAATGTGGAAAACAGTCTAAAACCCCACGTTTTTGCAGATGTTGGGTTTTCCGGCAAGCGCGAAGTTTCTGGGAGGGGCCTAGAAGGGTTCTAGATAGTTTTCCCCATTTGAAAGTCAATTTCTACATGGGATACTACCGTCAACGCTAAAACACGAGATCGTTACAGCCGTCTGATGAGTAGACAGGTGCAATTTAGAATTAGGAGGGTATTATCCCTGATCCACGGTTTTGCGACATTTGTTACAATTCATTTTATTCGCTTAACTATACGTATACACCCTTATTTTACTCGTCGGGTGACTCGCGCGCCCTCCTTTCTGTTTATCTTATCCCTTTAATTAAATACGAATTACCTTTCACACTTAATCTTTCTCTCCGAGCTCAAGGGCGGTTTCTATTGTTCCTTAGGGTTTACGTTAGCTTACCTTATACCATCTTTCTTACACATTTCAAGTACCCAATGAGAAACGATGATTCTCTGTGTATAGAATAGGTTCAATATAGCAATAAGAAAAACTTATTCAGTGGTCAAAAATATTGGAACCCCTGATGGACAGTTTTTTTTTTTTTTTTTATAATTCTGTATTGAATTTTGAAAAACGTAGCGTCAAGTCCGAATTCTATGAAATTTGACTTCGAATCTGTTCTGATAAAGTCGGATAGTGAATTTTCGAGCCAATTAAGTGAGACGTTGCGTGATTTGATGGATCTTAACTTCTTTTTTGGCTTTGAAAAATACAGCTTAAAGTCTAAGACACTGACATCCTCTCTTCACAAACAAATCTGAATAAATTTCTGATCTTTTCTGTTTCAGGTAAGCCACTTTTGCTCCTCTATAACGACGCGGCTCGTGATCAGTGGGTAAGAAATTTGAGCATGCGATGAATAAATGTCTGCGATATACAGTAAAATTTTTTATCTTTTTTGTACCATTTTTTAATTCTTTGATACATCTCCTGCCTCAGCCCCAGGTGGAAATGTTATCACAATATATACGAGTCTCTTCGGTAAATAAATTTTGCTTCTGGCACTTCGCGTGTACTCGTGAGCAAACCACTTATTCACGAGTGTCTGACTTATTCAAGAAGTGCGGGGGACTCTATCTCTCGCTCTCTCTCTTTATCGCCGGGAATGCAAAAGGTTGATCATGCTGGTGGGAGTATAATATGAATCCAGTCCAACCGTCCGTGTCATGCATTTTAAATTCTTCGACCAACAAACCGCGTTCGCTTTTCCAGCCGTTCCTGCTGCAAGCACAATTTAATTTGTCCCGTCTCCCCAGTGAAGCTCTCTTTTCTTATTTTACTATCCGGTTCATTTTTATGTTTTCCACTCTGCTTCAAATTTAATTCGAATTCAATCTACCTCTACTGAATTCTGTTACGTTATTTATTGACCCCTTACTTTTCAGTTTTAGTTCCATTTTCATCACGATAGTGGCTCTTGATCTTCATTGAGCGGATATTCGTGGGTCCGGTAAAAACTAAAAAATAACTTATTTACCTTGAAAATAGAATAAATTTGTGAAGAATAGAGGAAGACCGAACTTGACCATAATTTAAAAACAGAAAGAAAGGCTTTTGATGTCAATCTTGGAAATTGAAGTCATCACCGATCAATTTTCAAATCGATACACTATTTTCATATCAGAGACTATCGAACGTTTTTTCAATCTGTCAATTCATCAGCCTTAATCCGATTTCTTTTCTTCAAAATACATTTCAAATCGTTTAATTCAGAGCATCGTTTGCTTGAATTACGTTTTCATTTCGTACGGTTTTTTAAAAGCAGGCCATTTGCCTGTGCTGACACGTTTCCTGATTGAATGGTCAGCCGCTGACCAGCTTGTGATGATTTTGACCAGATTGAGGGTGAAAGCTCTGACGGTTAACGGTAGCCGAGTATAAAATCCACTTCTCATCTATAAACTGTACACGCCGGTTTCCAGTTCGGTGTATATAGGTATACACACACATATATATAACATGGACGAGTACCGCAACTTCACCCCTCGGCTAGTCATACCAGACAGAGCAGTCGTCGTAGCAATTTGCAGTTAAATTCGCGTGCTCGAAATTTATTGCCGGAATAAAAATCACGCCCATTATACTTGTCAGCGACCGGCTGCGGGACGCTCTCGGCGAATGGTGCTTGTAAAAAAAAATAAAATAATAATAAATAAAAAACTGAAGAACTCAAAACTTCCAATTATTCAATCCTTTATAATTGAACTTGTGTTGGATAATTCGAATATCAGTCCGTACCCTGTTTTTTATAAAGAAGAAGAAGATTCTATTCATAGTTTTTGGTTTTCAAAATCAAACAAACATTTTAGCTTGAAAAATACAGAGTAATGACGTCACCAAAGATATAATCGCACGTATAGCTTCCATATATAAGGGGACATTCATAAAGGACGTCCACGTTTTTTTGCAAATTTTTTTACCCACCACCTCCCCCCATGTCACAGTTAGTCACAATCTTCGAACCCCTCATTGATTCTTTGAAATATACAGATTTAGAGTGAAAAATACAACAAAACAATTGTGAGAAAATGTCGCGAAAAAAAATTGAAGCAGCTTTTTTTTTTATTAAAACTGTAAAACGGGGTCTTTAAGTGGATGTCACATCTGGCGTTACCTCCCCCCACCCCCTTGGTCACAAATAGTCACATTTTACGAAACCCCCGCCCCATGAGAATTATGTTTAGTAGATAACCGTTCGTACAATTAGTCTCGTTCTGCTAATCCACTATATTTGCACAAAGGGTTGATGAAGTCGAGACTCGGATTTTTCCGCGTTATTGGCTCGCTTGTGTGTAAAATGCAGAATCCGATAGGATGAAAAATTGTGCAGCACTTGCACTTGTGCAGTTGCAGCGGTCGGGGGGATTATCAAATGACAATGAAAGTCGAGGCTGAAATTTATTACTGTAATATTAAATCGATTTGCGGTCGTCTATGTTAAGGTTGTTTTTCCATGAGAATAAAGCTTGCGACGTTGTAAATTTTAGGGCTTCCAATGAAACGTCAAATGAAACCACCACCGGAGAGTGGAGAGCAAGACTAAAAACTTGAACGGTTCAATTGAAACGTGACCGTCGACCTGAGTCAGGAGCTTTGAAAACTAGATTATTTCGAACTCGCGGTTTTTCTCTTTCTCTTTTTCTCTCTCTCTGCTTGTTATTAACGTTATTGTTGAATTAATAATACAAAAATGACGTCACAGGCAGCACGTTAATTCTAAATATTCAACAGTTATTCGGAGAATTAATATTGGTTCGGGACAAACTGACCACTCCCCCTCTCTTCAGCTCCGGGTAATTTTTGTACCCACAAAAAACGAGATAGGGGGAATATATTAATTGTCAGAAATCGGCAGCTTATTGGTCGAGTCACAATTTAAGGGTTGACGAAAAAAGTGAGCGAGAAAACTCCGTTCGGAGAGAATAGAAAAAAAAATGGCCCACAAAGACGAATATCTTGTCTTTTTTTGACACAGGGATAATTTAAACTCATCCTTCCGTAAAAAAAAAAAACCGCAACCAATCTTCTGTCAGTTCAATTTCCGCGAAATGTTTCATCGCGTAGTCCTGGGCACGACTTATCATTCATGTTTGAAAAAAATAATAATAATAAGAAATAAAATGACACAGTGAAAGAGAAAAAAAATTATATTTTTAGAGGGATAAAAAACGAAAAAACACAGAGAGAATCACGCATTGCCGTCCATACCGACTGTTTCAAACTATCTTCCTTTATTTTTTGCGTACACCGAGCTGTCTCTACTCCTAAATAATAGACCAGGTTTTTTGTCGGCTACATCGTGTCCTCGTTTTCCCCAAGTCTGTTTGTGTCGGTGGATAAATTTTTGGCATTTCCGGCCCAGAGGTCCCGGATACCGAGCTATAATATCGTCAACGAAATATTGAAAGTTTCAATATATTTACTCGCGGCTAACTTAACCCTGATAAAGTTTGTTGGACGAAGTTTTTCTCCCTTTTTTTGTTGGTTTGTGTGTTTCTAAATCTGCGAGGAGAGCAGAACTATAGTTTCATTATACTATATTATTTCGTCTCTCTGGGACAGAATTCCTTGAGCTTCCTCTTCGAAAGGACACGGTACACAAGCTTGTGTTCAAGTATACACACGCACGCAGTTGCCTGCTCAAAGTTTTTGATACATACATCAAATTGCGCGATTAGAGCTTCTCTCCCTGCTTATTGCTTTCACGTTCGGTCCGAAAAGCGGCGAAGAACGCCGAACGCGGCCGAAAAGCGGCGGAGAGGGCCGAACGCGGCCGAAAAGCGGCGGAGAAGGCCGAACGTGGCGATTTTCCGCACCGAAGAATGCTTGTGCGATGAGAGAATTTCTCACACCTGAAGTGTTTACGTTGCCAGAAATCTTATTACACTCGATGTAACGAACTTCAACCAGATTAGGGATGTATTGGCCGTACGATCTCAACAAAAAATGATTCTCGTCGGCAAATTGAGTACTTGATGATAAGATAAAAATCGGAAAAAATCAACCATGATAAAGATGATAAGAGTATTCAATTTGAATAATAATAATGCCCGAAAGTTATCAATAAATTGTTTAAACAAAACATTCTTTAACAAATTCTCTGGTAACGTTTTTTTTTTCCATCTCAAATAAATGCCCCAATTTTACTGAACACACCTGCATTTTTAAGGAATTTTGTCACTATTTTGAAATTTCCGTTTTCGTAAATTTGTAAAGGCTGTATTTACGAAACTATTTGCTCCACGCTCCGGAAACTTTGGGATTGTAATCTACATCGTTTTCACAAGAACATATCCAAAATTCCGACTTTTTTTCATTTTTCAAAATTTGGAACTCTTCGAAAACGGAAATGTCAAAATAGTGAAAAAATTCTTCAAAAATTCATGTGTGTTCAGAAAAATTAGGGCATTCATTTGAGATGAAAAAAAATAACTTTACCAGAAAATTTGTTAAACAATGTTTTGTTTAAACAATTTATTGATAACTTTTGGGCATTACTATTATTCAAAGTTGATACTTTGATCGTCTTGATTGTGGTTGATTTTTTTCCGATTTTTACCTTATCCCGAAGTACCTAATATTGTCGACGAGAATCACTTTTGGTTGAGATTGTACGGCCAATGCATCCTTAAATATCATCATAATAGCGACGCGACGATGATCATATACAACGAAGATAAGAAAAGTTTCCCCAATATAATGACGTTAAGAAAGAAAAATTTCAATCGAACTATCAAAATTGTCTCTTTCCTAAAATCAACGAAAATATTGGTGAGATCAATCAGGGCGTCATAGGTTGTAAATTCTGTACAGAAATGAGAAAAAAAAAACGATGCAGTTCCCAAGTTTTGTGTTTCTAGTATGTTGTTATATATGGGGCTGTCCACGTCAATTCACCTAGCCTCCAGACCACAACTTTTTTTATTTGCTTCGTAATGTTTTCTATTGTTGCCCTTGCTCTAAAACATTTTTCTGAATTTTTTCAGATTTTTAAAAAATACCCTTTGTGAGTTATGATTTTTTTTCGACCAAAAAGAAGGACCATTTTTAAAAATCTGAAAAAATTCACAAAAATCCTCTGACTGACGTAGAACAGTCTCCCATTTGCGAGAATGTGGAACGAATTTTTTATATATTTTTTAAATATTTTTTTACGAATTGATTGGTTTTTTTTCTTTTTTTTTTTTAAGTAAACACTACACCCACGACTTTTATCCTTTCTAGATCTGCCAGCACTATTTTCGAATTATACGAATGGGAAGAAATTGGTATTCAACTGCTCAGTTACTAGAACAATTATTACGATCCAGTATTCATTTTGCTCCGAGGATAAAATGTGGAAAAAATTGGTCGTTTCAGCTCGTGTTCATCGTTTCTGTGATATACACTTTGAAACAAACAATTTTTTCCACATTTTATCCTTAGAGCAAAATGAATACTGGATCGAACTAATTGTTCCAGTAACTGACCAGTTGAATACCAATGTCTTCCCATTCGTATAATTCGAAAATAGTGCTGGCAGATCCAGAAAGGATAAAAGTCGTGGGGGTAGCGTTTACTTAAAAAAAAAAATTCAAAAAAAATCAATCAATTCGTAACAAAAAATATTTAAAAAATTCGTTCCACATTCTCGCAAATGGGAGACTGTTCTACGTCAGTCTGAGGATTTTTGTGAATTTTTTCAGATTTTTAAAAATGGTCCTTCTTTTTGGTCGAAAAAAAATCATAACTCACAAAGGGTATTTTTTAAAAATCTGAAAAAATTCAGGAAAATGTTTTAGAGCAAGGGCAACAATAAAAAAAATTACGAAGCGAATCAAAAAAGTTGTGGTCTGGAGGCTAGGTGAATTGACGTGGACAGCCCCATATATATTATTATTTCTTTTTTTTCAATATTCAAAATTGTGACCACGAGTAATTCCGTCTTCTGACAGACTTTGAGTGTCTGTGTTGCCTGTGAACTATCGTTAAATGCACCTTTGAAACATTGAGATATCAAACGACGCAGACCCAGGAGTACACTCGAACCACTTTGCACATTGATGTCCGTAATGTAGCTGGTGGCAAACGACCACCCGACACAAGAGAGCGCCTCGAGTGCACTCCATTGCCTCCGTCACTGGCACCTTATCGCATTGTGCTTGGTACCTTCCCCTTGATAGGTTGAACCATTGCCCTCTTCGCTCGTCTGACGGTTAAAATGAGAAGCAAAGAAAAGAGAAGAGGAAATGTAAGGGATGAGGCGCGTTTTGTCCGGTCGAAGGAAACTTGAACCCCCAAATTTTTGTTTATTTTGTGGAAAATATGCAATAAACAAAGCTTTCAGGGTAAATTGCTATCCCAGAGGGTTGGGCTACGCGTGGTTGAAACTCAGAGACACCGCCCCTCCCGAAACTCCGCTGTAAGAAATTGGAGAAATTATTATGAGCAATCTGCCAGTAGGCGGAAGTTCAAGAGGGTTGTAGAAAATAAAAGGGCGACCGCCAACTCGGGTGGTGAAGGAAATTCTGATAGTACACAAAGCCAGAAGGGTGGATTAAAATGAGAAAAAAAAAGTACAAGAAATTAAACGACTCTGCATTAATTCAATGACGTCGATTCATCCTCCAGGAACACAATGACACGAGGTGAGTAATAAACAAAAGTTGGTAGGTAGCTGAGTTTAATAAACAAAAAAAAAAAAAATTTATTACTGACATTTACAAGAAGTGATAAGAATTTTTTTTCCACGAAGACAGACGTCAGGTTTCCTAGTAGTTTGTTTCGAGGTGTCTGCGAACAGCGCAACGAGCAAGATATAGTTCCGAGGCGACTGCAACCACTCCTGGAAGCTTATTTAAAACAGAGACAATGAAGAATGGCGCATTATCCAGGTGGGGGTAGTTAAAACTTGTCTCATAATTACGCTCATTTACTGCCTCCCCCACTTTCCCATTCTCTGCACAGTCCCCAGGTAGAGGTGTCTCGTGAGAACTCTCGGCCCACCCCCCATCCCAGACTCACGGTCCAACTCTCTCGGCATTCAGAGACTGGGTCACCCTAAACGCCGGAGTTTTTTTTTTTTTATGACAAATGTAATATAGTTTTATGAAATGAAACAAAAAAGGGGAGTAATTAACGCCGAAAAAGTTAGCTAGACTGTTGATATATCAAAACCTTTGCTCAGTGATAGCAAATCTCTTTCTTTTTTGGGGGGTTCGAGAGGGGACAGGGGGAAGCAGTCTGAAACCAGTTTTTTGGGGGGTTCGAGAGGGGACAGGGGGAAGCAGTCTGAAACCAGTGTTTTCGTAAATCCAAGTGGAACTAACAAAAAAAAAAAAAAAATGAAGAAACGGTTAGCTTGACGTTGGCAGGCAAAAACGACCCTATAATTTTCTCGCTCCATTAATTTTGTCAAAGCACGTTTGATACCGACCCCTGGTAGCAACGTGGCTGGATTTTAGGGACCGACCAAAAGTCTGGAGTTTATTAGCAACGATTAATAACCGAGAATACTCAGAATTGTAACACTCTGATTACAGTGGAGCCTCACTCTACTCTCGTCGAGCGTGTTACCTTCCAAATTGTCGTGTCGAGGAGGCGGGGCTTCGCACAGCTGATCGTGAGTCTAGGAGTGGGGGTACTGCTGTAATACGTTATACAGGGTGAATTCCTAACGACTCGTTGATCTGGAGTTGGCTAGAATCGTGAAACAAGCTTTCAGACATTTCTGAACCAATCGAAGTGTCTGAATGCTCATTTTTCAATTCCAGCCAACGTAGATTTTACGACAAATCGACGCCCGATACGAATAAAAGCACGTTTCAAATTCCGGGTGGAAAAGAGCACGTTTCAAATTCCGGGTGGAAAAGAGCACGTTTCGAATTCCGGGTGGAAAAGAGCACGTTTCAAATTCCGGGTGAAAAAGAGCACGTTTCAAATTCCGGGTGGAAAAGAGCACGTTTCAAGTTGACTCGAATACTAGCACGTTTCAAGTTGACTCGAATACTAGCACGATGCGAGTTGACTCGAATACTAGCACATTTCGGGTTGACTCGAATACTAGCACGTTTCGGGTTGACTCGAATAATAGCACGTTTCGGTTTCACTCGAATAATAGCACGTTAAAAACAAATAATAGCACGTTTTTACCGTGCTATTATTCGAGTGAACCCGAAACGTGCTATTATTCGAGTCAACCCGAAACGTGCTAGTATTCGAGTCCACCCGAAATGTGCTAGTATTCGAGTCAACTTGAAATGTGCTCCTTTCCATTCGGAATTTGAAACGTGCTCTTTTCCACCTGGAATTCGAAACGTGCTCTTTTCCACCCGGAATTTGAAACGTGCTATTCTCCACCCGGAATTCGAAACGTGCTCTTTTCCACCCGGAATTTGAAACGTGCTTTTATTCGTATCGGGCGTCGAAATAGAGTCCCTACGAATCACTAGAGTCCCATTTTTTAATGGTTCTTCAAAGTTCGTAAGAAAATGGCGGAGACGCGGGAATATTTGAATAGAAGAAATACGAAATACAGCATTTTGGCAATGGAGAAGATCATTCGATGGAATGAATCGCAATATGAAGTTATTTTCATAGTTTTGGATTTATCATTGAATGAATTCGCGACGTAACTAGTTTGATAAATCGAGCGTCACCCTAACCTCCAAATAGTTCCAACATTACATCAAATGACATCAATAGGTGACCGTTATTGTCACGTGACGAACTTCACAGGTAGAACAACATTGTGGAATACAAATTATAACATTTCCCATCCTTTCTTCAAATATATATTCTTTTTCTTCCTCCTCTCTTTGATTTCGCAAAAAAATTGCGCCCACGATGGATTCAATTTTCTGTACAGTGTGATAGGTTCCACTGTATAATTGATACTGAACGAGTTCTTCCCTCTGACCGCTTTGTTGCGGATGAAAATATCAATGAATTCCGTGGTTCGCGGTCAGCAAAGGGGTTGAAAAAAAAATCTAAACGGAACGGGTAATGGCCGTGGCGTGTTAGGAAGTGGCATCGAACGGTGAGAAGTTTATGGGCCGGGATAGGAAGAGCGAGAGGGGTCCGGTAGCGTTTTACAAGGTTCCACTCGGGGGTGGCTGGGGGAGCTTTGCCCGGGCGGTAAGGGATTCCGGGGTCCTGGGGTGGCGATGACCAGGTTGGCTATAGTAACCACTTCCGTTATCAACGGGTTTACGTGTCGTAAGTTAAACGACCGATTTCGTCGCTTCGTTTCGGACCCAGCGGTCTGACCAATGCCTCGCTGCCCGGAAGCAGCCGTAGAGAAAAGCTGGCGTGATGATAAGGAGAATAAAAATGTAACGCGCGCGCGGTATAAAGTTGGCGACAGGAACGCTGCGCGGGGTGGGAGCAAACTTCCTCATTCCATTTCTCTCCCTCTCTCCCCCTCTCTCTCGTTTTTTTGTCGCAACTCTAATCGCGCCCGTATAGCTCTTCCCTAATCTTTCAGTCCCTCTCCTATAAAGCAGTTCATTCGAGACTCCTTCTGACCCGATTTAATGTTCGGTATTAAATTAACGACCCCTCATTATGCTATTTATCATAGACACCGGTGCGGCAATTTCTCCAAACTCTTCATTTTTCACTGTGTATTTAAATATCAAAGTCAGGAGTGATTCAAAAGCTTTTTCAGAAAAAAAGCGGATTTGGGCTGCCTGGGGCTATGAGCCTTCCTTTGAACTCTCTTATTTTGAATTCTGAATTTTGCAAATTTGACCTCAGATTCTTGATCAGCGAAACAAAAAACCTTCGGCTACCTATTTTTTTTTCTTTTTAGAGAGATTTCGAATATATTTAGTTATTTTTTCCCAGCAATTTGAAATCGCCATTTTCAATTTTGCAAAACTGGCTTTGGATTCATGATCAACGACCGAACTAAAAACCATGTGGTACCAAATTCCATTCAAATTCGTTGATCAGTTCTCAAGATATCGTCGCTTTGATTGTACTTTTTAGAATTCTGGTGATCAAATAATTCGGAAAGTACTGAACCGATGAAAGCCAAAATTTATTCAGTTCTGAGTTTAGGAAAGCCGCGTCGATTCGATCATACTCTCTAAATTTGAATCAGTGAATAGTCACTGATCATCAGCGAATAGTCACTGATGCCTCCAGTTATAAGTATACCACTGGAAATCAGTGAAAAGTCACTGATTTATCCAGTGAATTTGAATAACTGATTCAAATAGTGAAATTTTCACTGATTCAATCAGTGAAAATTATTGGTTCTTATATATTTGATCCGGTTGAAGATATTCTCGAAACGGAAAGACAATATGGTATATTCGAGACATTTTTGTTTCGCGAGTCTTTATTGCAAGTAAAGAAAAAACAGACTCCTAACGCAGATGAAACTTCTCCGTCTCCCATCTCTTTGGAGCGAGCCAAGACTGGACGCAGTAAGAAAACTTAACCTACCAAAAGTATCAGGAATTCAATGTAAGACAGTGAACAGCAATATTCACACAATTCATTGATTATTTGCAACTAACAAGCCAAATTGTGAAGAATTTGATGAATCCGCATGTGTACTTACGTTATGATTTTTTACTGAACAGTTCACGTGGTTGAACCGACGCCCAAATCAGCACGCAACATATGAACACGAACGATTTGGCGGTTAGTAGGCAGCTCCATGGCGGTTAGAGACTCGGCGTACGCGGCGCCCCTAGCGTTCGTCACAAAAATCACTGACGAAACAGTGAAGTTATGCACTGGTTTAGCAGTGGTAAAATCACTGCTGAAATGGACTTCACTGATACTCCAGTGAACAAGGGTTCAAGTCACTGTTTCTGCAATGAAATACCAAGTCACTGATTCAATTAGTGAAATTTTCACTGATTCAAATTCAGAGAGTACATTACATGTATGACCTAGAAACGTGGAGATCAAGCGAACACTCATATCTCCATTTTCGGGGTGATTCCAGTAACTTTCGTTTTTCTGCGAAAACAGAGAAACAGGAAGTTGAAAGACGATCCCACAATCCTGTTGAGTTAATTATGTGTTCTTGGAAGAACGGAATAACGTTCAAAAAGCTGTACCGTCAATTATATTTCGCTCAGAACCTTCGTTAAGCTCTCAAAATAGTCTCAAAATATACCCCACGCTAGGCGATCAAAAAAGAAATCAAGTTTTCCTGTCCTTCACCTCACAACCAGTTTGAAAATCCTGGCTGAAGTAGCTGGTGTCCGTTAATTAATTTTACGAGGCATCAGGGATGAGTGAGTTCCTAAAATTTTGTACAAAGCTTCGTAATTCCGGTATTACGACTTACGGGCGTATAATATAGTGGTAAATAGAGAGTAAAGTCAGCGGCGCATGGGAAAAGTCTGTTGTGAACAAAGCTTGAAATCGCCTTATCTCGAAGAGGAATTATCCCGTTATTCTCAGAACGCGGAGTGAGAGGTGGGGCGGGGGTTGTTTTTCCCTCGGCAGTTTTCATCAGGTAGATGGTGAAACCTGAGAACTTAATCTTTTTCTTGGTATAATATAAATGTAGGAGAAAGTGAGCGGGTAAGAGCCTCGAAAAACCGTCCCTAATACATCCTCCGTCTCATCTAAATCAACCCGAACCCCATCCGTCCCTACCGTCTGATACAGGCCGCTAACGCCACGCGAGCTTTTTTCGTTTCGCGGCCTCAGGCGAATGGCGTCACGCAAAATTGGCCCATCCATTTCTGCACGCTCGGCCTATGAGGGCGTTCGGATAGCTGATAAAGTGTACGTGTTTTAAAACCGGTGTCGACCTCCGAGGATTGGATGCGCCCGGATCGCAAGCTCGTGCCAAGAGTCCGGAGAAGAGATGCTTCGGGCGCGTTCAACCGCGTCGATACCGGAGCTTAATATATCGGTGAATATGTAACGCCCTCGGTGCTTTTGATATTGGAGATTCAATTTCACCGCCCGAAGAGTTAGCGAATGAATAAAGGCCTGGTTTGTTTTCGGGTGTTCGAGTCTCATTTTAGCGGGGAAAGCTTTGAAAGCTGCGTTTAAACGGGGTCGACTGCCCGGTTATATTGAGCTTCGTCAAGCTCGCCGCGTTCCGGCTTTTATTTTGAAAACAATACCGAGATTCAGCAGTACCGAACCTTTGAAGGACCGGTTCTCCATTGATCAGAACAACTATATGTATACAGTCCTCAAATAGTTGTCGATTCTTTCATGAAATTTGGTACCAAATGCTTTTCTTGAGCCACTGCAGATCACGGATTCGAAATCTCATAAAAATTGATACTCGAAGGTCTTTTGAACCGCTGATCAACGGAAAGTTCGAAGACTGGTTCCTAATCAGCCCAAACCCGGCTTTTTCCGGGTTTAAATAGTCTTCCCAGCCATATGTCCTCCAAGACGAAACGTGTTAACGCGGAGCGTTCGATCGCCGAATGATAATAAATCGCGCGTCTAATCGTCCTGATCGTCTGTTCTTCCTGATGGCGTTACTCAAGGAGATTCCGTCGATCTCTAAAAGTGGTAGCTAATTCCCTTGAAATGAACCTTCGATTTATCTCAACGAATCTTTTGTGCCTGATCCTCATCCCCTTTATCCTTTTCTGGTCGGATCCGACGGTTCGCGAGTTTCCAGCATCCAGCTTTATCGGTCCAGGAAAGAGAGAGAGAGTACGAGGTCGAGAAACTCGACCATGAAACGCCGGACTATTACAGACTGATATATTATCAGCGCGAAAGTATAATCGACCGTTCCCTGCGGCCGGAGGAGGCGCCTCTTAATCCCTCTTCGATCTCCGCTTCCTCCAGACTTTTATTCCTCGCCCGTACCGCGTCGGTTGAGTTGAGCCAAGTAGGAATTTAACTTTTACATTTTGGTTGGCGGGGGGTGGCGAAATGAGGGTGAGTTGCAATCGAACGGCTCCTCTCCGTGCGCGGACCGTCTTTGTGGAAGTTCAAGCGGTCCGCTTCCGCTGCCACCGAGCACTTCGGGATTGAAGCATCAGCCGCTGAGGAAATGGCTCGATACAGGTATCCCGCCAATCAGCGATCGCCTTGGTTCGGTGAATTTTCAAAGCTCTGCCTCCCATGCACACCGAGTTCCCGAGTATTGAAAAAACCGTTTCCCTATTCTCCTAACACACCCCTAGCTTCGCGGCGATTGTCTCCAGTCGACGGACTATTCACTTGAGAAGTCGTACTCGTCTCGGAAGTCATTCCAAGTCTTCGATTGGAATTCGAAGAATCCCTCAAAATACTCAAAAAGGGTTTCGATTAAAAATCATCGAATTTGGGGATCGATTTGTCATGCATGTCCTGCGAGGAAAACTGAAAAAAAGGAAGTCCTTACGATAGCCTCGCAAAGTCCACGAACGTATTTTGGAAGATCCTGAAGGTCCGAAAGATGTCTCAAAATGTCCTCTTGGATATTTAATCTGAACATCCTCAGGACGGTGCAAAGGGCGACATTTAGGGATCCGTATAGTATATCGAATGGACGTCATTGTGTTGGGTGGGTAGTCTTTGAAAGTCTCTGGAAGTCGCCTGTACATCAAAAATAGCCCCTCATCTCCGGTTCTGAGTAGCTGAAGATCGATACTCGATCGGTAGCGCGACGTCCGGTTCATACGGTTCAGAAAATGTCCGCGTGTACCGGAGATGCTGGTATCGATGTACTTTGCACTTTGTATTCCGCAGCCGCGCACCTACTCTCCACGTATGGTTCCGGAGCCTGTCGAACCCTACTCAATGGCACTCAACGGCGGCCAATAACATTTCGCCTACAACATACGTACTTAGACTGTTGAGGGTTTGGAGGGGTTCCACCACTCGGCGACAGTCTTGAGTCTTGTACGAGTTCGATCTGAGGGATCGTCTGTAGTGTGTCTCGAGTCCACTTCCAGTGATCTCATCATCCCTTAATAAGCCGAAGACAAACTAGACTCCGAGGGTCATCGCGGAACCGCAGACAATCGCATCACGCGGTTCTGGAGGCAGAAGAAAAATGGTCGAAAGTAGATTGATGAAAATTGTTGCGACTCGTACCTACTGCAGTTTCTTGAGGTCTTCAGAATCGTTCATATCAATCGCCATACTACCTGTCAACTGAATTCAATTACGACAGCCGCTTTTTTGAATTTTGGAAATCTGACCTCAAGTTCGTGATCGACACTGGGTTGTGATGAATTTTGGTAAAAATTTGTTGCTGTTCTTTGAAGAACTTGCGAATTACTCAATCAATCAGGTCAAACGTTCAGGTGGTACTAAATTTGGGAAATTTGCATCGATTGAAACAAAATTTGTGGAACCATGTTTATTCATGTACAGACGAAAAAGTTATCACCGAGGGGGGCTTTTTATTTAATGGAAAAATTCTACACCGGTCTCGGGAGTCCCTGGAAGTCGTGGGTCTCCTGTAACCCAAATAGGAGTAAAATAGCCGAGAAGAAAAAAAATTATTTTCCAAAATCCACTCAAGTTTCGTGATGTTCATCCACGTCGCTTTTCGTCGCGTTGGGGTTGGTTCGTCCTGCAGACCATTTGATACCAAAATAGCTTTTTATAGGTAATACAACTTTACACTAAGGATGATGATAATTCAATCCTCTTCGAGAAACTATTGAAAAAGATACCATTTCAGAAAAAATGAACTACTAAATCAGAAGGAACTTTCTGATAGATGTCATTTTTGGCTTGGAAGTCGCAATTTCGACAAACCGCAAATCTAACAATAAGGCGACTATTCGACGATCTTCGTAAACTTCTATAACACATTATTCTCATTTTGCATCGAACTCATCGAATTCATCATCTGTTATGTTTTTTGGTTTTCAATTTTCATCCACAACTCTGGAAGTTTCAAAGCTGATTATAGAAATAATGACATATCCCCTCGGCTTCTTCTGGAATCACAGATTCGAAAATTAATTAATAAATTTTGTTTTCAACGAACGCGACATACTTTGATATACGTACGTGTGTAACATACGTATTGTGCATTGTGCGGCTGTAGGTGTACGTACACCACGCGCTAATCATCCATATTCAAAGCAGCCAATAAATTGCGTGGATGTTCGAACAGGTTCTGCGCAATGCCTGTAATTGAATGATGGTCGTAGTGAATGATATTAATTCATGGAAATCACCGCGTTAAACATCGTGCTAGCTTTGGCCTGCAGGCAGGGTACATCGTATGACATCAAACGGCCTCGTCATTCGGCTTTGAAGGTACGGTGTAACGGTGCGTACACAGGATTCACCCCGCCGCTGGTTGAGAAACGGAACCGTTAATGATCCAGGGTTGATGGTTGATTGCTGTTCCATGGGAAATTCTCAGGAATGGTTCCGTTCCATGAGCGGTTGGGGATCGTCCCTCGTGCACGCCACTCATCCGGCCACGATTATCACAACCGAAATAATCCAAAGAAATATTAATGTCGGGTTACACGCGCGAATAAACGCGAGTGTGCAATTCAGAGGGTTCACTTTTGCTCGTCTTACAATTTACCCACACGCTCCGAGAGCCGCAAAGCACGAATGACAGTCATTCTTCGAAATATGGGGTAGCTTCCGTCCGCCCAACATTCAGGGGATGCTCTAGTAGAATTTCACCATTGAAATCTACTATTTTTGTGAATCTGTGCATGTGACTATTCTTGTCATCCCAACAAATGATTAAAAAAGGATTCCAAAGATAAAAGAAAATTACAGAAGCTGATTAGAAAATATTTGAAAAGATTAGGATGATTTCAATCTTCATTTTTCGATTGTTGTTTGCGTGTAGCGGTATTTTTTCCCGGGTGAATTCGAGGTCTGGAGAAACCGTATAACCGGGATCGTAGCTTTCTGGATCCTAGCGTTTCCTTGTCTTTGTTTTTGCGGGGTGGTTTTCGCTGCCCGGGCGACTCTCGATCTCTCCGGTACAGCTACTAGGAAGCTCGCATCGGCAAATCGTGCTCACCGTGTTTGCAGACATCAGCAAACAGTGTATACGCCAGAACGCGAAACGTGTCTACGGGTCGCCCTTATCCTTCAGGTTATCTCACCCGCGTTTAACCCCACCGGCTACGGAACAGTTACGTCGCAAATTCAGAACGATCTTCTAACGTATTAGACTGCCTCTAGTGTCTTTAACAGTTTCCACGGAAACTAGGTCGACAACGTTTTATCCAGAAGCGTATATTCACCTACGATAATGAACACCGAATGATGTAATTGACGTGTAGTTTGAGGAGATAGACAATCTTGGAACCCCAAAAACAACGAACACAAGCAATTTAAAAAAACTTCTCTCTACCTTCATTCATTGTTGCTCGAATCAAGTTTGAAAAATGGCGTATTTTTGACGATTAAAGGTTCTCGCCTCTGACCTTTGCTTCTTCTAGCTTTCATCTTTTCCTAGCCTTCGTCCTTCTCAAGTCTTCTCTCTTTCTCTAGTCATTTCTTTTCTCAATCTAGCCTTCACCTTCCACTACCTTTCAGATTTTTCTACTCTCCTCTTCCTCTAGCCTTTTCTTTTTCTAGCCTTCTCTTTTGATTATTAACCTTATTCTAGCCTTTCCCTCGCCTTATCGTCTTCGAGTTTCCTCTTTCTCTAGCCTTCACCTATGTCTAGCCTTTCCTCTCTCCAACCCTCGCCTTTTTCTACCCTTTTCTCTCTCTAGTCTTCTCTTTCTCTTTCGTTGAATCAAATTACCCCAAGTCTAATGGTGTAATTGGCAGTTTAAAACCGTCGCAGAATCCGACAGGGTGGCATCGATGATCTCCTAAGGGAACGTAAGCAATTGGCTAAAACCCGGCGGGGGGGTGATTAGCAAATCGTCTCGATTTCGACTTGTGAACAAATAGTCGTACCGGTATTCACTATTCCGAGAACTATTTTTTCTTGAAGAGATTCCCAGATCCAAAAGAACGGGTTGCACGCGGTATCGATCGTCGGCGAATTAAGAGCGAACTTCACCGCATCGGTAACTCTCGAGTCTTATGATTGAAAAAAAAAATTGAAAAATTTTCACTTGCAAGCAAGCAAGCAAGCAAGCAAGTATTTCCGCATCCTCGGCGTCGATTCAGGTCCGCTGACTTCTCTCTAGCCGTTCTAGTTCGCGCTGGATTCACCGCTAATATTTGAACACAATTAATCCGGATTTAGGGAACCCACTTCAACGTTTGCACGGCGCACATGCTACTTTATTAAACAGCCCCCTCTACCAGTTTACTCTACCAGTGACTTCATGATTCTCTGCTGGCTTATGAATCTGTAATAAATATCGAAATATTCAAATCATATAAAATTCTGTTCAATCCCTGATGCCATGTCGGATGTAAAAGGAAAAAAGAATAAAAAATCGGTCAAACAATGATGAGCTAGCCGGTTAAAATAACGTTGAATATTGGTATAGACGGGGTACGATTAAACAAACGTCCGTCGGTGGCAGATATTTTGCATGGATTTACATAACGTATAAAATAGCCAAACGCAAATTCTATTGTTGAAATATTTCTGAGGCTATATTTTCGCCTGCTGAACACGTTATAGTATATACTCACATTCAAATATACATATATTCGTTAATATTGTTCTAGCCGGACATATTTCTCCAACTGGAACAGCATCCACTATATGATATCACTCGAACCGTAATAAAGCATGGTATTTTCCCGGGAGGATTTTACCGCTCTCTTGCTGATCAAATACGTGCATCCGATATTCGAATAACGTACAAAATATCGTATATCTCGAGGCAATTACATAGAATTCGCACTTTGAGTACGTCGAAATCGCGGCTCGATTTTTTGAACAGGTTCAGTAGCAACGTTCGTAAAGCCTCTGCAATATGATAACGTTCCTCATCGAATATTCGCAGGATTCGCCGAACCAGAGCTGCAGCTTCGAGTCGACTTCCACCAGGTGAAAATTATCACTGCTATACCTGGAAAGGATTTGTAACCATATTGGATGCAGGATGGAATTCCATATGTTATGTGAACGTATTGAAGAGGAGCCTGAAGATTATCGAATGAGAGAGTAATAATTCAAGAATAATCTCAGCGATAACGGTACTCATTATATGAAAAGCGGATTTATATTTTTTTCAAACCCTTTTGTCTCTTCCATTATTCTCTATGAATTCAAAAGCTTTCAACTCAGCGCAGACAGTTTCTCCACATCCATTCACCGTCTAACGAAGCTAATTATTCAAACTAAAAACGGAAATCGAGGTAGAAATTATTTTCTTGGGGTCAATTTCACGGAATAAACCGAGGAGAAAGACACTGATTAGTTTAGTCGAATAAGTAAATATAAATATAATAAAGGGCAATAAGTCAATGGCGGAAACGACGCGTCTCGACGCTTTCGCGAAGGATCGATCGTCGCGGGGGTTCGCCGGGGGTCTGGAGGGATGGGAGGAAGGAAGGGGGGAAGAAACCCCAGGCAACGCAAGCCCACGGCAATCAGGTAGGGTTTTTCCTTATACTAGGAAATTTAGCTTTCATCCCTCCAGCATCGGGGCATCTTATTTTCGTCTCCTACTGGTTTGGCCAAATCGTCTCCAACGTCTGAACTCCTCGACTCCCCTTGTCCCATCGGTATCTGATGGCCCGTGTTAAATCGGCCATTACCCAATTGCTGCGGTATACATATACACATATATATGTATTCGCAAGGGTAGCTTTGCCGTTTAGTCTCTACTATTCTTCACAATTTATTCAACCCAGAACGGTCTGACGGAGATTGAGGATAGGAGAAAACAAGCAGGTTTGGCCTGACTGTGAGCCAGCCTTTGGAATTGCCGTTATTCATCTTCTAGCTGTTTTGGATTCTGCAGATCTTACCTCAGATTTTTGATCAGTGGTTGAAAAAAATCCGTCGAGTACCAATTTTCATGAGATTTTGAATGTTTTTAGTATTTTTCCCAGTAAATTTGAATTTTGCAAATCTGACCTAAAATTTTTGATCAGTGGTTAGAAAAAACGTTCGAGGAACCAATTTTCCACGGAATCCAAATGTTTTTATTTTTGCAGCAGCATATCGAGTTCGCCAACTTAAAATTTTGCAAAACCGACTTCTAATTCGTGATCAGCAAATTTCGTTCAAATAAGTTGACCCGTTCTCAAAATATCGTAATTTTTATTGGATTTTTTTAGAATTTTGTTTTGTAAATAATTCAAGAATGACTAAACCGATCAAAGCCAAAATTTAATCAGTTCTAAGTGGAGAAAAGCCGCGTCGATTGAGCCCTATTTGATCAAAATCCGCGTCCTTGTTCTCGAGATATTGCGGAAACAAAAATTTGATGACATACATACATAACCTCAAAACGTGGAGATACATGGTGCAAATTTACATTTTCATTTTCGAAAGGTAAAAATATAAATTCTACCCCCCTTCGCCACTATTGAATCAATACGATCAAATTATTCATCTGTAATCGAAAATATCGTGCATTAGGAATGTCATTGTAATGCGGCGTGTAATGAATAAGCGATATGGTACATCATCAATTCGGATGTTGAACGAGGGGATTTATTAATCGATTCGGGTTTAACCAGAATCGCAATTATGTTCCTGCGGTAATATTTTTGTTTTTCTCTCTTTGACGATGTCATATTTGATGAGATTATTATACCTACTACATGTGAGTAAAAGTGTATTGAAATGCAGAGAGGAAAATAATAAATTAATGAAAACATGTAAAATTGTACATGTTTATCCATCAGTTCGCGAAAAACGTGTAGTTTTTTTTTTTTTTTTCTTTTGTTATTGAATGTAAAATAGTATCATCGTTTTTATTCCTGTAGTGAAACAATTTTCCATAAAAAATAGTGAATTCTCACGATTTTAAAGTTTACGAAATTCTTTTCTTTCTTTCAGTAAGTGAAGTAGGTGAAGTAATTCTTGTCATTATATCAATGGAAGTATGGAACATCGTTGATTTTCTTCATTTAAAGTAAAAAGTTGGATATTTTGCTGACGATTTTTTCAAATTTCTACGATCTCTGAATTTTTATATATCTGGGTCGAATTCTTTTTTCACAAGGTACCATCACTAGCATAGAGCTTCGTAATACAATATACAGATATTGGATGATATAAAACACGGTAGAATCTTACAAACAGCATTTCCTGTTGTCAATATGCCGGAAAATTAATAAAAAATATATATGTATATATATATACATATATAAGAATAAGAAAACGAAGAAGACGATGGTCCAATAAAGTAAAGAATTTCAATACCAATGACATCCACTTCGGAGAATATTATATCGACGTGTTCGTGAAGACATTCTTGAAATAGTCATAATTGCACCTTCTCGAAGAATTCTGTAAACGCTGCGTACTTTCTTTTCTGTAAGTGGAATAATAGATATTTATGTGGCATGCGCCGAAAGTAACTGTTTATTCGGCAAGGTTATGTTTTTTCGTACGAGCCGTTGGTTTTACCTGGCGAGCAGAAGGCGAGCCTTGTAAAGCAACGGCGAGTACTAAAAACATAACCTTGCTGAACAGTTACTTTCTGCGCGCGCCCCATACAATATTTTTTACGGAAAAGGCATTAATAGTCACTTTGACGCCAGTTGAGTTCCGCACGAACTGCGTATAGAGAGGGGGTAACCTGCGGTATAAAGACTATTCCGCAACTTTGACATGCGCACTTCGAACTGCGCATCAAAGTTGCGGAATAAAGACTTTATACCGCAACTTTGAACTTAGCGGTATAAAGTGCCATTTGCCGGAACGAAAACAGGCGTCAAAAAGTGACTTTTTAATGCCTGTGCCGTAAAAAATTGATTATTCTCATAATTCCAAGCTCTTTCACCCTGTGAGCGATATTTATTATCGTGGATACATAGCTGGTTTTTCAGCAAGTTCATTAACGACGAGCTATACATGTAGTTAAGAAGATGCGCCAGAGCCGAGATGTGTGCGAACATACCGAGTTTGAAAGGCTGAAGGTGATGCAGGGTGGTTTTGTATTACGAGAACTCTTCGTAAGCACCAAACAACCCCCGTTGAGGAATAATTCAGGCCAAATTTAATATTCCCTCATTATTCAAAATTAACTCTTCATACTTTGCGCTAGATACTGGAAACTGAGAGCTTTTCAAAGTACCCGATTCACCCGAGTTAGAACACCTCGGTACTATAGTACACCGGTTAATAGCTTTACCCGTACCTTCTAGTATTCTAGTCACCCTGCAGTCTCCGGATCAAACGACAGGTTTTGATGCTTTTGAAAAAACGATTTTTTCTAGGAAACATACTTTTTTCTACAGTCATTGCTCCTCAGCCTGGAAACCCTCTGCGGCAGGGTTTCTTCCGAGGATCAGAAACCGGGTCTCTAGCTTGTCCCTTCTAAGGTTTACTCTTGAATAATTATTGATTCATATACTGGATTGAGAACGCATGATCGAGTCCTTCATAATGTCGTCAGAACCGCAGTAAATTAATATTCTAAAAAAGGTATAGAATTTGTGAAACTTGAACCCATGGAATTTCTTAAGGTTCCATTTTCATCCCCGCGAGATGTAATCACGTATCTACTTTCATCCACCATCCGGTAGCTAGGCGTTAGAATTTACGTAATTGCATTTTATCCGAGAGCTGGGTACTCCGGGTATAGTATACCTTACACAGAGTGTGCACGTACGTTCAAGTCTATGTTAACCCGTCGTGCACCCTCCCGGGGGCTGACGCTCTTCTGCATATCGAATATCCCAACGGCGTGAACCCTGGACCCGGTAGACACTCGGTATTATATATACTCAGAATCTAAGGGGGTCGAAGGGTGACCCGTCGGTCGAGGTCACCTCGCCAAATAATCGAGGCCAACGTTAAGCCACCGCTAAGCGAAGCGGATCCTTCTACCCCTACCACCGCTTTCAACCCTTGCGCCACTTCCGCTTAGTCGCCTCGGTTTTTCCAGTGCGGATTCTACTCCTCATCCGGGTGAAATACCAAACAGAAAGTAACAGCGAACACTGCAACTTGACTCCTGAAACGGGTGAGGAGTCGCTCATCGTTGGTACTATTGGTTTTTTTTCCTTTTTCTTTTGTGAAATGCTTTCATTCTCTCTCGAGTAGGGGAATTAGCAGCGATAATCCGGTCATTCGCTGCGATATTTCACTTGATAAGACATTTTTTTATCCTCTGTTCTTTGAAGGCTTTGGAATTCTCAGAAGTTTCCGAGGAAGTTTCAAATGTCTTCCCGGGAGAGCCATGGTCACCTGAGATCAGTTTTTGGAATTCTTCGACATTTTTAGTTACTCTATTCACGATTTTTCACAAGTCTTACGTTAGTAGTAGGCCTTTGGATTTTTTTCGAAATCACTTTGAAGTGTCATGATTGAAAGGCATATATCTCAAACTCGAGTGGGTCGCTTTAAACCTCTCCAGACCACTGACGGATCTCCATAATTTTGTTGACGTCATCGTATATATAAGGGTTGCGAAAATCTTTTGGTTATTCGGCCCAATTTGTTTTTTCCACCTTTTCCTTTCCTTCTCTTTTCACTTTCCCATTTTTCCCCATATTCGTTCAGCACGGTTTTTTTACCCTACAGAATCTCCTAGATAAAAGCCCCGGGCATCCGAGACAAAGGCATACCTAATGCTCCGGGCTACGTCGTAGGTGGGCGACGCAGACGATGCTGCAGCTAGACTGGATGGTGAGAAGCTATATTGGATCCCAAAGTCCATGCCTGAGAAAAGAGTAGCAAAAAAAAAAAAAAAGAAACAAACAAACAGAAAAAAAAGAAGAAACCACCCCGCATTTTTCACCCCTCATTTCTCCCTCGCGTCTCTTTCGTCGTTCTGAAAAACCAAAAATTCACCCTTCTCTTTGGTTCTGAAGAAGATGCAGCGTGTTTGACATTCCCTAAATTCTTCCGCCTTTGCGCTGCAATTCTTCCTCCTCTTATCTGAACCGGTATTTTTATTTTTTTTTATTTTTTTATTTCTTTTCATTCTCATCTTCTTTTCGTGAAAGCCAACCCGGGGTAAAATAATTGATCAAACGTCGGGAGGTATAGACAAAGGAACCGTCCCATGAACGTGGACTTCAAAGTGGCTCGTAAATTCGATCAGTTTTCTCCTGAAAAAAAAAAGAAAAAAACTATATATATAATCAAACTTCTAGGAGACGGTGTACCGTGTATATAGACGGGTGTTGCACGGTAGGATGACTTCAATTTTCACCTCAAGGGTATACTATATGCGAGAAAACCCTTTCATCTTTCAGTCGCAGCATCCCCTCTTGTCTTCTTCCACACTGTGTGGTAAAGTGCGTATATATAACATCTAGATAGAGCCACCGTTCACCTCGCGACGACAGGCGTAAATTGGTGGATAAAATATGACACGCGGAGGGTTGATAACGGAAAAAAAAACCGAAAGAAGGAAGAAACGAAGAAGAAAAAAAAATATAACGTGATAAGAAGTTCTTTTTTTTCTATTCTTCTTACTCGTATCTTTTTTCTTCTCCTGAGCTTCGGTGTATGTAATATTCGGTAAATTTTTGCCGCAGGTGCAGTATCCACGCGAGGAGAAAACTTTTACCTATTTTCTTTCTTGGAACAACTTTCGCGATACACATCATCGCAACCCATGGTCTCCATCCTCCATCCTCCATCCTTGGGTGTCGAGGGTCCTTGACATGCGCCTTCGTAGACCGGAAAGTTTACCTCCAAACTACGGAAATGAAAACGTCACCGAATTTTCTCACCCTGTGCAGCAAAGAGTCCAAAAATTGTTACACATTTTTTGTACAACTATTCGTATATCAAATCACTGGAAAAAAATCTATTGTGGAAACGACTATAAGGAGGATATTGATTAAGGTGACTGTAGTTGGACGAAATAGCAAATCTATTACTGGCTTGAATTTTGAAAATATTACACGACAAAGTTTTACTCGATTTTGTTACTGGACATGATTTCGTCATAATTTTGAACGGCCGAAATGTTCGAGAGGAGTTGATAATTTTTCCACCCTTGACACCAAAAAGTATGAAGGATCAAATCTATGTGGTCTAAGAGAGAAAGAAGGAGAAATTTCCAATAATTGCTGAAGCCTTTTGCGTGTGTAAAGAAAGTGTCTAATTTCCGAGCAGTGCAGAAAGTAAAGTCCTGGTGCGGGAAGCATCAGACTCGACGGATATCGGTCACTTTTCGCACTTGTCACACAATATACTATATTTTAATCAGTATCCGATGAATGAAAACTAAGCCGTTCAGATTGTAAAAAGAAAATCAATGATCAGACTCTTATTGATTCATTTCAACGTCCAGGCATAATTAATTTCAACTATATTCTGCTGTATCGAAGGTTTGATTGATAGTAGCCTGAACTATAAATTCTCGTTCAGTGATGGCTGCTTCCGTCTGAGGATCGAAAAGCCTGAAAATTGTGGTATATCTTATTTTCAGTCGGGTATAGGATCGAGGGTGAGGATTTAGAGGCGAGACTACCTCGCGCGAGGGGCTTACACGGCTCTACCTCGTTCATGCAATACTTTTCAATATCGGTGGGTGAATACGCGCCGAGCTTTGCAGAAGCTTCGCTCGGTAAGACGTTGGGGGCGTTGAAAAGTCCTTGGAAATGATTTTTAACCCAACCACGGTCTCTTTTCAGACACTGAGACGGTATGAAGAAGCTTCTATCTTTTGAAAAGTAACACATTCAGACGCGATACGCGGCTAACTACGCCCTCCGGTGCTCCGGGCGAGACCGAAACTGTGTTTAAACTTGGACACTGGGGCAAGTTTGAGTTTCGGCTCAGTTTCCCACCGAGACGGACTTGCAAATTAAGGTTCGAATTGAGATTCAAATCGCCTCTTACGACCGTTCCACGAAACCCTGGTATTGTCTGGCACTGAGTGACCATCTTACCGTGAGCCTAACCCAACCCTGACAAAACCACGGTCTTAGCTACTCCACAATGGTCGAACGATATCCGGTGATCCCCCGAATTCACCTCAATTACCGGACCAGTCCTGCCAGGCAGGAGGTCATCCGTTACCTGAACCGATCTCCGACCCTCGGAGGGTGCGGCCGTATATCATTTTGTTGCTCCTCGGTGACATTTGCGTATCGATGAGGCAGCGGTGGAGAATTTTCGTCGTTGGTGCGGGTGTTGAGCTCCCCCAAAGAAGAGTCGATGGTCTGAATCCTCCAGAGTCCCATTAGGGACTCGCTGGTCGACCCGTTGGTATCTCTCGAATATATCTTTTCCATGTAAATCGGTAAGTCTCCGTCGCTAACGACAGCCTATATAGTGAAACTTTTCACCCGGTAAAACCACGAGCTCGCGGTTTCCAAACTCTCCCAAATGGCACTCGATACCTTTTCTCCGACCCCCTCATAAGGGACCCTCATCTCTGATCGTCCGACGAACATTTTTGGGAGAAGATCGATTCGCCTGAATCGGATTTACCGAAGAGAGTATTGTACACAGAATTATTCATTATGTACAGCTCTATCTCAAGAAAGATTAGGAATGCTGACAAAAGGCATCGAGGGTGACGATAATTGGAGACAGCAAATCATAGGACAGCCGTCAAAGATTGGAATGAAAGATTGGAATGAGGACACACTGCACCAATTTCAACATGCTTTTCGAGTCCTAGAAAGTTCACAGAAATAATTCTGTAAATTTGACGGATTCAATTAATGTCGACCTTATACTGGATGAATGGATAATTTACACTATATAATTGTTATTATCGATGCAATTTTGGTAATTTTAAAAAGCAATCTTTAACATTTGAACAATTTTATCACAATTTAACACAATTTTCCTGTCATATTGAACATGTGACAGGGAATTTAGAATCTAAAAGCCTTGGAACATGTTCTGTTGAAATTACATTCCGACATCGTTATATTTTTGACAGGAAAAGCAGTAATAATTTTGTGAAACAAAAGAATACCATCAGTGTTGTACGACAATTCCAGTAGAATAATATGATTCGAGGAAAATCGAATTACCGCAAATAATACACCCTCCAAGATTGTTCATAAAATTTTCAATTGGCTCAATTCTGACCCAGCTCGCGGCACCAGATGCGAATTACTTAGCGTATAAGCTCGGCTAGAGTTGAGCTTATCTTACGACGAACTGAAAAGCGCCCGGCGACCCGGGGCTCCTGTAACTCAAAGACGCGTCAGGTTAGAAGTTCGACTAGTTTCCTAGAAGGAGAGTTGATATCGCAATAGCGAAAGTGGATACCTACCCCCCGGGGATCGAGGGCTGTTGCTGCAGATACAAGGCGGTGGGGTCTGAGACCGTGGCGAAATATCAGGGGCTGGTGTTCCTCCTCTGTGCAGGATGCGGGTGGTCGGAGGAGGCAGGAGGCAAGACGACTAAACTCAATTACAAAAGTTACAACCACCAGCCTCTCCTTTCCCTCAGTCTCTAGCAGCCCCCAACCCCCGAGCAGTCTAAGTCTTCTTTCGCTTTACTTTTATTGCGATGAGGTTCGCGCGTCGCACCGTCGTTGAAGTGGAGATCTAAGGTATGGTGGGTACTTTAATATGCAAGACGCGAACGGTGGACAATATGAGAGGAGAGATAAATTGATGGGAAGAGAGAGAGAGAGAGAGAGAAACCGTCGGACGAGAGCTGAGAAGAGAAGCACCCGCGGGAGAAATGGCTCGAGTTTGTCATGTCCGGTGTGGAGATGACAGTTCCGTTTGTCTTAAAACTTTGTTGTATTTGTTGCGAGGAGAAAATGGAAGATCAAGACGTGACGAAACTGCTTCAGTGTCCATTTACCAAGTAATGATATTCACAGGGTAACTCAGGAAAGTTTCATCGCGGAAATATAAACGATTTAGGATTCCAATCGAATCCAATATTCCAATTCTCTTCTGAACTCACCGCAGATTCTCTCACAGGGTCTTTGCGCACATGACACTCATAGCCTGGTGAATTTCTTGATATAGTTTCGCCACGTCAGCGGGGATATCGCTTGAGCAGAGTCCACCGAATAGAGCAAGGCTAGAGGTCAAGGGAAGACAGTATCCACTCGTGAAAAAGTCGGGAGGGTCGTAGTCTATGGAATTATACGAATGATGGTCGAGGAACCACGGCGCGATGTGCTGTAGAATGACTGGAAGTCCTTCCAAGATGATATGAAATGGTATAAAATACTTTCAAGATGCTCTATAACAGTGTCGCATGCTCCAATTTGCTATGAAATGAATCGACATAGTTATGTCATGGCATGACATGCTTCTGGATTGCTTTCTGAAAAAAGGTCAAGGGAAGGCAGTATCCACTCGTGAAAGAGTCGGGAGGGTCGTAGTCTATGGAATTATACGAATGATGGTCGAGGAACCACGGCGCGATGTGCTGTAGAATGACTGGAAGTCCTTCCAAGATGATATGAAATGGTATAAAATACTTTCAAGATGCTATATAATAGTGTCGCATGCTCCAATTTGCTATGAAATGAATCGACATGGCATGACATGCTCCTGAATTGCTATGAGATGGTGCAACATGCTTTTGATATGCTACAAAATGTTATGACTGATTTTAAAATGGTATGATACAATATGAAACGGTATGGCATGCTTTTAAAATGCTATAAAAAGGTATGACATGGTATGACATGCTTCTAAAATGTTGTGATATGGTATCAAATACTTCCAAAATGCTATGAAATGGTACGACATGGTATGCTATTACAGGACATGCTTCTGAATTGCTATGAGATGGTGTAACATGCTCTTGATATGCTACAAAACGTTATGGCTGCTTTCAAAGTGGTGTCATACAATATGAAACGGTATGATATGCTCTTAAAATGCGACAAAATGATGTGACATGCTTTTACTGTCTATAAAATTGTTTAATGTCGTTATCAAAGCATTGAAATATTCACGAATCGCTATAGAATATTCGTGAAATGCTGTGAACCGGTCGTAAAATGATATTCACTGATCATAGATATGGGATGGTACGAAACCATGCAGAAGATCACGTGTTCCGTAATGTCTCGTCAGTGTAATGCTACGAGAGGCCTTCGGCAAGCCATTGAATATCAAATGATTGGGGCACCATATTCCGATATACAGTCATCCTCCCGCGAGAGGCTGTGGTTATTCGCAGTGCAGTCACGTCACGGCTCGTGGTTAATTGGGATAATCCAGAGAGTGACTTCGAGTTTCGACTTTGGATTATGGCGGGTACTCCTCAGTTTTTCATCGACCTTCGTTTCACTGTTCGTTGAAACCCCTCATTTTTCTTCTTTTCCAAGCTGTCCAGTCCGATCTGTAGGTCGGCAATAGACGAGGATTCTGGAGGCACGTCGATCCGGCGTGATTGCAACCGCCAAATTGGCCGAATATGATTAACCATTGGGTCCCACGAGACAACCTTGTATCTAGTGACCGTCGAGCTACCGCCGCGACAAATCAGCCGGATTGGTTTACACCTACAAATCCAGATCGATTCCATATGTCTGAGCAAAATACCGTATTGGCAATACTGGTGGATGAATTCAGTCATGCCGTCGTGAAAGTTTTGTTTCCTAAGAAACAAGGGAGAAAATAAATGAAGAAAATAATCGCCGAGTTTGATATTGTATTGATCGGCCGAATCCATGGAACGGCATAAACTTTGGACGAATATAATTATATCGGTTATCAAGTTGACCAGTCGAGGTGAAGGATGAATGAGCGAGAAAGAGCTCGTTAAATTACTGAAAGTTTAATTCATCGTTAAACTTCCGGAGTCAAGTAATGCTTCCGATTTGTTTAGTGCCTAATTAACTCCCCACTATTCTCTCGTCGTAGGAAAATTGAAGTCATTATTATCAAACAGGAAAATCACTAGTCGATTTTTCACTATTGCATTGCATTTCAAAGCTTATCAGCAATTTCCATGAATTTCGTTTCTCTAAACTCAAAAATTGTCTAGATTTTGGATTTCATTGATCCAGAAGTTCTCTGGTCATCCGAAAAACAAAATTTGCTGAATCAGTTTTTGGATAAATGCATTTTTTGGTGCGTCAACGCATTCCTTTCGATCTTTGGATCAAATTAGTGACTTCCATATTTCCAAATCCTCGTGTTGCGTGGTGATGGGGAATCCAGGGTATTTTGTCACTCTTCCAATAATATCGATGAGTGAGGAACCTGTTAAATCGAGTGAGTATCCTATCTCGATTCCTGCGATCAAGAACATCGAGTCGGGCATCAATTTCAGTGATCTATTCAATGACGTGGATCTGAATGATATAATTCAAGAAGGGGTTCTTCACGCGGCGACTCAATTTCACATTTTTGATTGTTCGTTGGATCGGAGATTAGGTGGAACTCGATTCGCTGATATATCACCTTCCGAATGATCGACTGTACAAGTTTATCGATTCTCGCCGGCAGCCCGAGAGCCTAAACCAGAATTCCGCTCCAGGGAGGCTATAAACCTCGTTGAAAAATTAATTGGCTCTAAATGTCGATAGCTTCTGGCTCAAGAAACTGGTCCGCCGATTTCTTCTCCATGTTTTATGTTCAGACTGGAAGAAATAACCCCGATTTCAAGCTCGACGAATATCGGTGAAAAAAACACAGGAAGAAAAAAACAATATCAACTCAATTAGCAGTTGCTTCCGGCTTCTCACGCGGAAGGTATTTCTTCAGGATTTCAAAAAGCTCGGGGTTACTGATTTTTCCGAAGTTCAAGCGCCCTGGAGCCTCTCTGAATTATTGGTCGGTGGCTTTCGGGGATTTGAAAAGGTCTGCAGGATCCTGGATCAGCTGGGTGGGCACCATCCCCCAGACCCCAGCCCCCAGCATTTTGCTTCGCTCTATGGATTCAATGTGCAGTCGAGTCGAACAGCTAATTCGGAACGTGCGACGACTCGGAATGTTTTACAAGACGTCCCCGCTAGAAGCTGGTGGGACCTTTCTTAGTCTCCGAGGCCGTTACTCAGCGTTGATCTTCACCCAACCCACCCCCGTAGTCCGTGGACCAGACTTTTCGATGATGCTACTCGGACCTGCCTATTGACTATTCAATAAACGTTTCAACGAACAGAAACGCCTCTATGCGGGACTAGTAGAGCATCTCGTCTGTTTTTCAGATATAATGACGAAATACACTTTTCAGCAATGAGGAAAGCTCTTTTCAGGTGAAAAAGCAGAAAGCTTTTTCTCCATCCACTTTGAAAAAAGGCCCTGACCCCCAATTTCTAGAGGGGAAGAAGCACCAAAATTCTATTTTGAGGTTAGAAAAAAAAAATCGCAAGCTCTCTGTGTACAGTTTCGAAAAACTCCGTACTTACCGTGTTCGAGGACAATATAAAAAAGCGCCACGCTCCTATACTTTGGAAGCAAAGTAAGATCCTATTACTTCTTACCGTTGAGCAAAGCTCGTATCCACTATTTGAGGTTTGAAAAAAGCTGCGTTTGGAGTAAAAAAGTACCAGGCTCTTTTTCAAGAGGTGATGAATAAAAACTGTTAAAGTGGAAAAGACTCGAATCAACATTTCGAGGGGTGAAAAAGCTTCGAGATCCATTTTGAAGAGTGAAAAGAAAAGCTCGGAAGTAGCTATAAAAGTGCGAAGAATCTCTGACCTTCTTTTTGAGGATTGAAAAAAAAAAAAAACTCGTCAGTCTCTTCGTAGTGGGTGAAAAAAAGCGCCAAGCTAAATTTCGAAGATTGAAAAAAAAGCTCGGAAGTAGCTATGAAAGTGCGAAAAAGCTCCGACCTCATTTTAGATCATTGAAAAAAGCTCGGAAGCCTCTTCTGGACGGGAAAAAAGCTCCAAGCTCCTCTTTGAGGAGTAAAGAAAAAAAGCTCGGAAGTGACTTTCAATCTGTGAAAAAGCTCCAACCTGCTTTTCAAGAATTGAAAAAAAAAAGCTCGAAAGCAACGTCATAAGTGGTAGAAAAAGCTCCACGCTCAATTTTCAATAGTGAAAAAAGCTGGGAATTCTCTTTCCATAGGTAAAAAAAGCTCCGATCTCCGATTTGAGAAGTGATAAGAGCTCCGTACTTCCCTTCGTTTTGGTTGCAAGAAACTCCTAGCTCGCATTTGACGGACAGAAAGCTCTGATTTTCTATTTCGAAAGTCGTGAAATTGCTCGCCAAAGGCATATGTTGAACTAGGTAAACTTAATTCGAGAGAAGGGTTTAAGTTCAGTAAACTCGAAGGTCAGGGTAACGGACTAGTCGAACAGATGCTGGGAATTGAGTGATAAGCTAAAGCCTCTTGAATCCTCTCGAACAACACCGACTTGGATCAGACAGCCCGCTGTTGTGAAACTGTAGAACATTTGGTCTGCGGTAACTTCTGATCGATTAAGTTCAAAGAACGCAATAAAAATGTTTGAAAAAATCCATCGTGCTGAGAAACAAATAAATTATTGACTCTGATTGAAATAGAGAAAATTTGATTCGATCTTCGTTTAGTTTTTTTCTTTAATATCGTGGATAGGGGAGGTAAAAATTTGTATCTTTCTTCGGGGCAAATTTCCAGTCTTCTGATATCTTTCATAAAGCAAGAAAAATCCGCAAATTCAGTTATAACTTTATACTTTGGAAACAAACACTTTTTAGTAATGTGCTTTCTCAGCTACTTTTCTTGTTTAAGTTAAAAAAAAGTTGAGCTTTTTCTTTTCTTTTTCTAACAATCAAGAAGATTTAATTTATTATTTTTTTTTTTTTTCCAGAAAAGTTTAATATAATGTCGCTGCAGTTTGGATCGATGAAAAAAGTAACTTGATTTCGATTCGATATCCGGAATGAATTAATTCTAAGCATATCCTCAGGGTTCATCTGTGGTGAGGTTTTTTTTTTCTTTTCTTTTCTACTTTACTCTTCGTAAGCGAGAATATCAAACCCTTTCCAATATTTTTCTGGATCAAAGCCAGCTTAACGGTTAAGTTGGTATCGTTCGCTCCAGTCCCCATTGGCGTCTTCATTCCATATCATACGTCTCTTCCTCACTTTGACTGTATATCTCCTCATATTCCGTATTCTGTGCGGGTGTTCGCCCGGTGAATAAAAGTTGGCTTTTATACTTTTCGCAGACTGCCAACGTTTACTTCGCGCTAATCCCGCAAGTAATCGCGATTCTCTCTGATCTTTCATAAAGCGGAAGTATTATACATACAAAGATATTTTTCAACAAGAATATTGGGTATTAATTAATATCAGAGCTTGCGATCGAATTTTATGTTGAATTGCGCAATATTTTTCGCTGTATTACATTCACCATATAAATTTGTGTTCCGCATACTGAGTGAAAAAGTTGTCAGAGATGAAGTTTGAAACAATCATTTCCCCCAAAAAGGCACTTTTTGTCGTTTTTTTCATTATTTTTTCATAAATATGAAAGTAATTTACCTGGATTCAGTGACCAGACGTAAAAAAGCTCACGTCGAATTGTTCATAATATATCAAAGAGGATATCTGTGAAACTAGAAGTCGATTCAATGAATATTCCATCGCCAGTTACATTTCGAAATCTGAAAAGTAGGTGAGAATTAGTTTTTTAGATAATCAAAGATCTGTAAAAGGCTGAATATCAATTGAAAACTCCAGAAAAACAGTAGTCCAAGTATACTCATATTGTTTTATATTTGGCGTTAGTTTGGTGATCACTCTTGACTTTATTTCGTGGACTCTCTTTTCATTCTATACTCTCTAAACTTGAATCAGTGAAAATTTCACTAATTGAATCAGTGACTTGGTATTTCACTGCAGAAACAGTGACTTGAACCCTTTTTCACTGGGGTATCAGTGAAGTCCGTTTCAGCAGTGATTTTACCACTGCTGAACCAGTGCATAACTTCACTGTTTCGTCAGTGACTTTTGTGACGAACGCTAGGGGCGCCGCGTACGCCGAGTCTCTAACCGCCAAATCGTTCGCGTTCATATGTTGCGTGCTGATTTGGGCGTCGGTTCAACCACGTGAACTGTTCAGTAAAAATCATAACGTAAGTACACATGCGGATTTATAAAATTCTTCACAATTTGGCTTGTTAGTTGCAAATAATCAATGAATTGTGTGAATATTGCTGTTCACTGTCTTACATTGAATTCCTTATACTTTTGGTAGGTTAGGTTTTCTCACTGCGTCCAGTCTTGGCTCGCTCCGACGAGATGGGAATCGGAGAAGTTTCATCCGCGTTAGGAGTCTGTTTTTTCTTTACTTGCAATAAAGACTCGCGAAACAAAAATGTGTCGAATATACCATATTGTCTTTCCGTTTCGAGAATATCTTCAACCGGATCAAATATATATAAGAACCAATAATTTTCGCTGAATCAATCAGTGAAAATTTCACTATTTGAATCAGTTATTCAAATTCACTGGATAAATCAGTGACTTTTCACTGATTTCCAGTGGCATACTTATAACTGGAGGCATCAGTGACTATTCGCTGATGATCAGTGACTATTCACTGATTCAAATTTAGAGAGTATGAAATAAACCTAATTTCTGTGCGAATGAGAGGCGAAAAAAAAGGGTCGAGGTGGAAGAGGGATTGGAAATGTGGGGCTGTAGCTGGTCGCGGTTTGTTCCTGATCGGTATCGATCAAGCGGCGAATTCGATCGATGGTAGCCCAAGCAGGGGTTCTATAGCTGATCGTGAAACGGCCGAACGAGGAGTGGGATCGTGAATGGCCGTAGGACTTTTCTCGAAGTAGGAGATGACGACGAAATCGAATTAAAGAAATGAGCCGAGAGAGACAAATGTAAATGCGATTAGGATAGCCGTGGAGCATGGGGACGATATGACCACCCTAACCACCCAGAGTTCTTGCCGCTGTTTTATTTTTCCCTTGCTCGAAAGCGTATATCGATATAGAATGGAATAAAATTTCGTATTAGAGACGCGGCTCCTGATCGTAAGGAGGTTTAGCTTTTTCTTAGGCGAAAAGTGCAACGAAATGCCGCCTGTAAAGAATTCAATAGATTTATGATTGAGAGAAAATGTTCATCGGTTATAGAGCTGGTCCAAAAACTTTGGACCATTTTAAAACCTGAATAAAATCTGAACACGCTGACCGATTTTCGGCAAACTTCACTTCGACGAAAAGCAGAAGAATAAAGCTTCAAGTTTGTGGTTCAAGGAGTAAAAATATCTACATTATTCACCGAAGTAGAAGCTTTCGAAAATAGGCTAATAAAATGATAGAAAGTCACTCCAGGATCTCGTAAAATTTTGAAAACTCCACAAGTCAAATAGTATTTTGGACTTTCATGATTCTTTTTTTGTTTACAAGAAATTGGGTACCCATAGTTCGCGAATTTGATCAAGAAAATATTTGGAAGATGAAGTGTATTTTCGTATTTTCGTAGCGACCCTGTATGCGAGTTTCTCCGTAGTTTCTCCGTGTAAATTGAATCTGAATTAATATAAGGGCGGTATTTTCGTGAGGCGTGAATCGAGACGGTTTGGGGGATGGTGCGGTGGCATGAAAGCGGAATAGAAGTGGTATATGAGATGGTGAAAACAATGTTTCAACTCCGAAGTAAATAAGTAAGTAACCACCTCCCCGGCTCCTACAATCTGCCAACCCTGCAAGGAAAAGCCGGAGCAACTTTCTTCCCACTAGAAACTACCAGCTTCCAGCTTCCAGCTTCCAGTAGCCCCTAGTCTCCGTAAGCCGAGGGATTATCTGACAGCTTGGAATTAATTCTGTCCTTTTTTTCTTACTTGTACGTACGAACCGGAGACAACCAACTGATCTAATGGGCTCTTTCCACGAAAAGAAACCAGTTCATTGAACGTATCATTGGGGGTTAGAAACGGAGAGAAATTTGTACCAAGGATTAAATTTCGTTCACTGTAATCACGTCAGGGTTGAGCAAAGGGTGAATTTAGAGCAAAAGCAGTCGAAAAACAACCCCTGATGCTCCGAGGGTGGTGATTCTGTAACAACGAGTAAACCCGACCTAATCTAACCTTGAAGAGAACCTCGGGTGGTAATCGCACGTCGCAATGCGGGCAGTAACCGGACAATGCAATTCCTGGGTCAGCTAGTGACTGCTTGGTAGCTGGTAACTACCCCTCAAGCCAGCCTTTTACCGCAATGGCCTTTGCAGCTGGATACCATACACCGCATACGACGTGGACAAACTATAATACCTAAAGTAGATGTGACTTATCACGTTGTTAATTCACCATGCAGTTGCTACCGGGTTAAGGGTCGTTCGAGGGTCATGAAATCCCGAATAAGGTTGAACAACATGCTGTGAGGATGGAGCTATTTTAACAAGTTACTCCACTTTTCATTGCTGTTGGAGGCAGTGTGTGTCACATGTTAAAGGGAACGATGGTCATTTTGTAAGAACCATAAAGTTGAAAGCATCGTATCAAGGTTCTTTCTTTTTTCTTTGCAATGTCACAGTTTATAGGAGAGACCGGGGCTAGTTGATACAAACAAAACTGTTCAACTGCTGGAACTGCGTTCTTTATAGTCAAAAGTATATATTTCAGCTGTCATTTGAAGTCATTCACAAAACTTGGATGAAGTTTTCAACGTCATTTCAATTTGGGATCTTATTTGGACAAATCAAGTCAAGGAAATTTCATCCCTGTGTTGATTGTTCATGCAGTTGGTTTCTCTGAGTATCACAATTATTGGAATGTTGAAGTTACGACTGGGATCGTAGTCGCGTTTATCGTTACATAATTACACGACAACAATGAAAGTACATTACTTTGAGTAGATGACAAAATTTCGCAAAAACTACTCGACCAATTGACCTGAAATTTGAACACAATATTCCCAGATATATTCCCCACGATGCAGCGCAAGATTTTTTCGATAGGCTGATTAGTTTCTTAGTGAGCAACTTTTGCACATCTTAAATTCTCAATGAAGGGTTTTTCTCGTCTTTTGTCGCCGCCATTTTTCTCATTCATTGAGGATAGAAATGACTCTTTTTATTGTCTCGGTGTAATCGATGTTTTCTGATAATGTTTAGACTGAACACAGTTCTCACCTGATTGCCTGACTTATTTCACGTGTTTCTGATCCTGCCGATATTTTTTCTGACGAATCTGTGGCAATTGCTGTCACGAATGTGTGCCGAGTTGTTTGCATTGTTGGGTGTGATTGAAATCGCGTAGTTAAGCCTCGGGGCATTTTCAGAATTGTGCGGATAGTGGCGCGTGGTGTTGGATGATTTGAGGGAAATTGTGCGTTCCGCCCGAGGCAAGACACCGTCACGGGACGATGCGTTCGAGTCCCGAATTTCGAGACAGAGAAACTGGAGATTCTGGATATAAATCAAAGCAGATGGATCCAAGGTTCGAAAATCTTCGAGGGTGCTGAAAAATCTATTATCATCTCTCCCATAATTGCGCTGCCATTGAATTAACCAATCGTCTTGATGACTCGGGCGAGTTCCGCTCTTCTCTCAAAGACACGGAAGGCGAAAGTGGTGACTGATTATTTACCCTCGACTTCCGACAGCCGGCTTTTACCCAACTTCACTCTTTGCCGGCTCTCGCATCCCCCGGGAGTTGGAGGGGAAAATTAAACAGCCCCCTCTCGAAAATCTTCCACCGTGATAATGAATTTCTTTCATCAGCTGGAAACTATTTTCCATTTAGTGAGGGAATTCCGGATTTCCTATACGTTTTTGTCTTATTTATTGCCCTCGATTCCTATTTCCACTGAGCTTGATTCATAAAACCTCGGTAACTCATAAAGACCGCCGAAGGGGCTGGTGGATCCTTTTCCGGATGCTGAGAACATTTCCACAACAGTGTCTGTGTATCTGATTCACATTATCTGCGATATCTCAGCCCTTACATCCTGGAGCCAAATTCCATTGAGAGTCGAAGCTCGGACTTGATATGGGATTCAGAATAGCCGGGAGTCGCGAAAATAAAAGTTGGTGGAAAATTGGCCCGAGCTTTTAATCTTCTTAAGTCATTGAGTTAACTCTAGGCTAGACGAGACTAGACGTCCCCTAATTGGAAATATCTCAGTTTCCAGACCAGATTACGTCAGGGGTACCTTATCGCAAAAAGCTCTGATTTTTTCTGTCTTCTGGTAACAAAAAAATGCATCGTGATATTTTTTTTTCAAACATTTACCCGCGAAACGTTACATTTTTCATGCCACATAAATACGCGCGAGTCGAGGAGAAAATCTTTGCAGCTGACAACACACTGACAATAAATAGAGCTTTGCTTTTGCCCTGCTCGTTGCAGTGGCAAAACGGCGTAGAACATGGAATATGGAGAATGGCATATGTAACGTGTTTAACGTTTCACAATTCTCTCTCTCTCTCTCTCTCTCTCTCATTCCTACATACATTTTCCGCTCTTATTTTCCGCCCGTGCCGTTATTCGGTTGAACAAAATTTTTTCAACAGACGTTGAATTTTCAATGGGATTTACTGTTACCAGATTCCTTAGACCCTCGAAGTCTGCAGGTGCTCAAAATCCGGTCCCGAATGAGGTGTACCACGGGATCATTTAGAACCGGCCAGGTTCTCGTTGTCATTAGGCATAAATCAACGTGCGTATGGTGTACGGTGCAGGCCTCCGGTCTGGAGCCAGACTTTCGAGCAATAACAATAATTGCTGAAACCCAACTGCTGAACCGTTGAGCCCCCTCATCTAAATACTGCGCATTGCACACCGGCATGCCAAGGATATACGGCAAGAACTATAAACGTTATACGCCCGAGAAATTCCAACGTTATACAGTTTCACAGATTGCACGATGATTTGCGGGGAAACCTCTGTACCTACATTATAACAAACAATTGACCTGATGGAAATTTGATGACAGTGCCGGACATGGTTCTTGTTTCACTATACTTCCGGTCACTGATCAAATGTGTTTAATAGACACACACGTCCATGAGCTTCGCGATTTATCGTACGATTTCCCGATCTTAAAAAAGCACTCCTGAAATTTTTCAGATTTTTTCCGTCAGTCAACATTAAAAAAACCAACAAATTTTCAATTACTATAACTTTGACACCTGTCCTGTTCTTTTTTTTGTCACACTTAAAAAGTTTAGTGTTTTTGGTTAGTATTCAAAATCACTGAAATCGCTCGTCATCAGGAAATCAAAAAAGTCGTGTTCATTCGTTTCTGAATCCTGAAACGTTTTCCTAAATCAAAAATCAAAAAACGGTGGCCTTTAACATGAAACAGACCCAAATCAGATGAAAATAGTTGATGTTATCTAGTTTAATGACAGAATGTGTCTCCAGATTCGTATGAAGAGTGAAAAAAGTCCACAGAAATCCACAGAAACTTACTAAAAAAGCTGAAGTCTACTATATCGATGTCCATGAGAATCAGTATCATTACAGCTTTCGAAACGGTGAGACCTTCGAACTGAATATTACTGCGGAGTTTGTGGAGAGAGAGTGAAAAGAAAAAAAAAATAGAGTTTGAAAACGGGTTCGCCATTGTGAACCTTGGATTTTGATCTCCATATTCAGCGAGCCATGAACCACCGTATAAAAATTTAGGATGTGTCACATAATACGTCCGCCGTTCTGAATTTCAAACTCACTGTCAGCGATGGATGAAATATGTAACGAGCAATTTTTGTGCGAGCTATAATGAGACCATCGGTGTAAAACTTGTTAATTTTTTATACCCGCAGCTGTTATGTTGAAACTTTTCATTATACCGAGCAAAAAATACGAGGTATGATATTTTTCATCAAATTTGACCAAGACCAAGAGATTAATGCGTGACGTCCTTCTTCTACCCCCCGTCTGGTTGAACCCCTTAAATTTATATTCTTCGGCGGTTCCACGAACGAGACGTACGGTCGACTCGAGTTGACTACAAAAGCTAGACGGTATAATGATAATGCGGAGTCTGGAGACCAGCGTCTTTCCCCTCGTGCCATGGTTAGTTAACATCCCTTGTGCGTCCATCCGAGAACACGGCGTCCCTCCTTTTCGCGTGCTAGGCGTGCGAGGGGTTGTTTACACGGCACGTACGAGCCACGCGTGACCTTGAGGATGTGATGACTAACTCGAAATACCTGGACTCGAGGAAAGGTGGAAGGTTATCAGGGAGCTTTTTCCGAGCTTGCAACACGATTCGGCGCGTACCGCGTGCATCGTTGTCGTAACTTCCGTTGGCATTTACGTTCGCAGCGATGGCTCACCCCCCGGGGGAAACGAACCCCGGTCATAACCCCCGCGTTCGCTTATTGTGGTCCCAAGCATCTGGGGCAAGCGAACCGGATGCGAAACTTATACGCTCAACTTTTCTTTATGTGCGTGGTAGAGCACAGCCGAGGATTCTTTGGGTTTAAAGCTCGATGGACTCCGGCGAGAAATGAACGAGGGGAAAGCTCTGACAGCTTTCTCCTTGTAAAAAGTATCAGTTTCCACGCGAGTGTGAGATTCCGACGTAAAAATGTAAGACCGAAGGAGGACTCATTGTCGGGACTGTGGTCACGGGAAAATCCGGAGTAAAGCCTCGAGACGACAAGAGAAAGCTTTTTACGCTCGATTTTATACAACTTTGCGACGAAAGAGCAGAGAAAAAAGTGTCGCGAAGACATTTTAATGCCATAATCCTAATTTCGAGCTTCCCACGGATTCATTCCACACTTTTTTCTTCCTCTTATCAGGTTTTATGTACTTGGACAACGGAATATAATCAATAAAAAAAGGGATCGCCTTCCCTCTTTACGGTCCGATGATTTAACCCCTGTTACCGGACAACCCATTAGAATCAACGAGATACGACGATTACGCTAGACTTGGATCCGCCTCGCACCAATCCTGTCCCCCTACGTGGGACATGTACTTGGCGGACACAAAAAAGAACCTCTATGATTACAGCTGCGAAGGTCGCGTTAAAAAATTGAAGATTTTCATAGTTTCTTCTGCAAGCCTGATTTCACCCTTGAAATAAGGCGAAAGGCAACCAAATTTAACCTTTTGTTCGAGTCTCAAAAAGTTCACAGAATTGTTTCTAACCGTGTAGTGGAAGGAAGAAAAACGTCGATCTTTTGGCGAATGATCAATAACTTGTTTAATATCGGGGAATCGGAGGTCAATGCACGTCTGGTCGACCCCATTCCAACCCCGGCTAGAAATTCCGCGTGTTCCACCATTTGCGAACAACCACGGGCACTCGGGGTATTACAGGCTGTAATCTCGGCTTTATGATTAATAACGAAAAATCCCACAGGCGCTTACCTACCGTGGGTGGTTTTACGGGGGGAGGAGGAGGGTTCCGTGTTAGTGGTTGTCGGTGTTCCTCGCACCAACGAGGCAGGGACGTAGTCGGACCAAACCGTTTCTGACAGCCGTGCGCCCATACCTTGGATTAATTTATTAGGACCCGCACCGCGGGCCAGGGTCTGTCGCAGCCTGGCGTGACCCACCCGGAACCCAACCTCGCGGTGCTAACTCTTCTAATGAGCGCCAATGTCGTCCGGGAAGGGTGGAGAGGGGAGGAAAAAAAAAAAAGAAAATTACATAAAAAGAGCAAAGTTTTTTCAATTGAAAGTAACCTGGTTAATGTATGCGGGATTTATTCGTACATGAAAGCGTTTATTTGATGTTTGAGATATTTGTGCAAACGGATATGCGCAGCCGCGGCCGATATTTAGATCAACTGTATAATTAATTTCGTTCTTTCATATTTTCGGGAAATGGTGCCTAACCAGGGTGGCAATTAATCGGGGGGTGAGAAAATGCGACCGTTCAGAGGTATAAAGTATGAGGTAATCGCTTGCGAAGGTCATAAACTAGTTCAGGAGTTCGTTTTACAAGAACTCGAACAACCAATCACGGTTATGGACATTTCGGGTGGTCGTCATTTTACGTCATTTCCACCATTCGGCGGGTTCTGTTCACCAGCACATTCCCGCCAGTTTCAGTATGTTCTTGGTCGTAACTCAGACCCGGGGAATGCCACACCGTCGACTTCCTCAGTCGTAATTCATGGTACCCCGCGTCCGGTTCCTTGCCGATAAATTCGATATTGTTTCAACTTTCGTCGCGTCTAGGGGGAGCTTGGGAAACGGGTTGCCATTATTTTCTTGGTTAACGATCAACCTCTGTAACCTGCCAAACACTCAAACATCTCACAGTCGATCCAAATTACTATTATTTATTTTTTGCCAAAGTTAAAATGTAGATGGCGCTGTTACCCGCTATCACGTCTCTCATTATGGCGTTGATGAAGTCTTGTGGAAACAAGAATGAAACAAGCGGGTTTGGGCTGACTATGAGCCAGCCTTCGAACTTCCCGTTATTTATTTTATTCTCAGCTATTTTGAAATTTGTAAATCTGACCTCAGATTCTTGATCAGCGGTTCAAATAACCTTCGAGTACAAATTTCCGTAAGATTTCGAATGTTTTTAGTATTTTTCCCAGCAAATCGGACTCGCCATTTTGAATTTCGCTAATCTGACTTCAGATTCGTGATCGGTGACCCAAAAAACCTACGAGTACCAAGTTTCATCCAAATCCAAATGTTTTTAGTTTTTTTGCAGCACATCGAATACGCCAAATGAAAATTTTGCAAAACTGACTTCAGATTCGTGATCAGCGATCAAAAAAACCATATGGTACCAAATTTCATTGAAATCCGTTGATTCGTTCTCAAGATATCGTCATTTTTGTTGTGTTTTATAGAATTTTGTTATTTGAATAGTTCAAAAAGTACTAATCCGATCGAAGCCAAAATCTAATCAGTTCTAAGTTAAGAAAAGCCCCGTCGATTGAGCTCAAGTTGATCGAAATCCGACCACGCGTTCTCGAGATATCGCGCGGACAAAAATGTGGTCACGCACATACACACACACACACACACACACACACACCTCCAGACGTCAAACTGAAAATAGTCGGAGGTGATTCTTTGGACCTCGAAACGTGAAGATTTAGTGAAAACTCAACTTTTCATTTTCGGGGTGATCACAATAACTTCCTTTTTTCTCTGAAAACAGAGAAACGGGAAGTTAAAAAACTGTGGTGGTATCCAGTGCGAATTATATTATGTCTTTCATTTTTCCGCAAATTAATGTTCACTTTACAATTTCCCAATCAGTCAATAAAAAAGGAGATCAGAGTGTAGTAGTTAGATCATCAAAATTATTGAAAGATGAATAGAATCTTGGAAAAAAATCTTTATCAATCGAAAGAAATATGACCCAAGAAATTGAGACCGAAAGAGAGAAAATGTGATGAGATTTTTTTATAGCACGTGTGCGGACTGAGTCGTAAAAATATTTAACGCCATCTCTTAAAATGTGCGACACGTTTCCGGGAGCGTTCGACCATCAGCTCCGCGCCACTCCTTTGGCCAATGATTGGTGAGGTGCTTGAAATTTAAGGATTCTCTGAAAATGAACAGAGCTTTTTCTTACTTCTTTTCCCTCGTTTCTCTTCTCCCTCGTCGATATCAACCGGGTAGATTCACTGAGTGAAGAATAAGGATATACTCGACCTGGATTAAGACGTCGACCCGCAGGACGACCCAGAAGACGACAGGTTCTTGTATCTGGTCGTATATCCGCCCTCGAAATAATAAAAAGCCTTTCAGTATTGCGGATCACGTCAATCCCAAGATCCCTTCGCGAATAGAATTCAAATTTACGCGTTAGCGAAACGGATCTATTCTTCGGAGGAGAAAATGTGGAAACGCCAATTTCATCGACAAAAAAACACATCGAGTATTCTTCTCCTCTCTCCCGTCTTGACCGTCTCACTCGTTTCCAAACTCCTCCGCTCAATATGAAACCCTTCAAGTAATATTACTATAAAATCAGAAATTAAGATGCAATTACTGATTGAACCCCGAACAACAAACTAACAACAAACTCAGCAGCTGTGGCTTCCGGATTTCCAACGGTCCAAAATATTCGGTTATCCCACATGTCGCGGATGTCCGACTTCCGCTGCGGATAAAACTTTAATACGTCATATCTGTCTGCTATGAAAAGTTGATAGCTTTTGATTCAATGATTGCAATTTTTTATTATCTTTGTCACACTTTTATGAGAGAGGATAAAACGTAGAGAAACGGGCTTATCTCCAGCAAAAGATACACCTCGGAGGTATTAATCACGGGAAGAAAGGTCATGTGTCATAGCTAGCTAGTGAAGCGTCTGTGACCAACGACCCGGCCGCGGGTTTGTCTGTCCTCTCCGTATCTGGAGGCAGCATTCATCACATCTGTACGACCGTGGCGCTACCACCCCTGGTAACGAATACCACACTGTGTGTGCGTGTGTGTTACACGGCGACGGGAAGTCTCTAATAGAGTCAAATGTCCAATGGGCTGCTCGTGACAGTCATATGAAAAGAGCTGAGACTTTCTTATATATAGAGACTTGACGGATCTTTCCGCGAGTGGGAAGGGATATAAAAATACCCAAAAAACACCGCCTCGGGATACACGCGGTACGGGATTCGCGTTAATGTCTTTTATTGCCTACTTTATCCTATTTCATGGCGAAACCCCTCACCGAATCATAACTCTTTCGGGACGTATATGTATAGACGGTACCGCTCACCTATCAACTCGTACTATCGATCACTGCGTGAACAAAAAAAGTGTAGAAATAACCTCCGTATATAGAAATCAAAATTCAATATCGAGGGGATGATCTGAAAGTCGCAGAAATTTTTCTTGCTTCAAGGTTTTCAAATGTTTTAAAAAACTTGAACCGTTTTTAGAAAAATTTCAGCAACATTTAAACGATCTTCCAGGTTCTTATCAACCTTTTTACATCTAGTCGTGCGAATTGTGCAGTGTGTTGAGAAATTGTGTGTTGTGCGATTGTCGAGAAAGCCGCGAAACGCGCATATCTGTACCGCAATATCTTTTAGAGGTCGAATAACTCACCATTAACCCATTTACACCCCGACAATATCCAGCGACGAAGTTACCTCCCAGTTACCGTAAGATACCAAGATGCACCTTTTGCACCTGGGTGTGAAAACTTCGGTCGTAAGTTTGTTTATCCCACGGGGGTTAAACCGTCCCTCTCGCTTACCGAGTCCCCTTATCATTCCGCAATACTCTTCCTCTCAGCTGCCTGCAATATTTGATCAAAAGCAGTGGTAAGGATGAAGACAAGAAGGAGGAAAAAAAAATTGCACCCCATTTTTTGTCACACATTTCTGCTTTACGGCCAATGAAGCGCGAACGAGTCTTTGGCTCGTGTCGTATAACGTAGGCAAAGTATTCAGCGGTGCGAGATGAGGCTGGCAAGCCAGAAACGGGGAGCAGCTAGTCCAGGTCGAGGTGGTGTTTATCGCACATTACGTGAGTTACTACCCCATCCCCCGTCCCCGAGGGGTCTGTTAAGTCTCACGTAAGCAGGTAAACACGTAAACGCAAAGACAAAGAAGGGTCGGAGGGTGTGGCGCAAGCTCACCGACCTGCACATCCTGAAGGATGGAGAATATAGCGCGAAACAGTTGATAGCGGAAAAACAATTACGAAGCTGTGAAAGAGGGACGAAATAGAAGAGAAAAGAACGACCGCGAGGGGTGGTTGAAAGATACGGAATCGGAGTCTGGAGGACGGGGGGTGGGACGCGGTAAAAGCTCAGCGAGATAATGACTCGGATATCAGGTAGGTAAGTGCGCGCTATTTTATCCCTCGATATTGCGAGCAGCCAATGATGAGGATTACATCGTATGACGGGATTTATAAGGGGTAGCAACCGCTTAATTTGATATCTTAGCCCGGCAGATTTATATGTGATGGTAAATTAGTTCGCTGCTCCTGGTTTTCGATATCGCGTGATAGATGCAGTTATAGGACCTTGACTCCATGATCACGAGGCTCATTTTGGTCACCGCCAAGGGCTCAGGGGTGAGCTACTCATCTAACGAGTCAACCAACTGTTTCCAAAGCCCAGAGGCGCGACGCAGTCCTCGCTGACATATCGCTCAATTCGGTGGGAAACTTTTCCACTTTCCCCTTCATCGTACGATGCATCAAGCTTCCAATCATCGACTCATCTCCACTTGTGGCTTCGGTCTGACGTGAGAAGATAGGTCACGAAGGGCTCAATGAACTCCGAATAGAACGTCTGCCGAATAGGAGGGCTCAATTTTCGAGTCAAGGCCGATGCGATACTCGAACTAGATTCTTCAAGCTAAAAAATATACAGGGTGACACCACGACTGAACAATCTGTTTCTAGATGTCAGCTAACTTCATACGTATACCTTGAATTTCCAAGTTTAACTCACTCGTCACGCTTGCAAGCCTGAAATGAGCTGAACACAATGAAAACGGAAGTGAGTATTTCCCTGGGTCAAGTCATGGTCAATGAACATGGCTATGGCTATGGATAACGGTGCTTCCAGTCGAGCCTCTGAATGTGTACAGAGGTCATATCCACACAAGTTGTTACATTCTGTCGGTTCTGAATGGCTGAATAGTTGTTCCAGTTATTACCCTGCGCCAGCTTGCGTCGCCAATTAACATCATTTAGCATAACGCAGGCTGGCATAGTGTGCGTCAGCGTTGGGTGAAACGTTTATTGATAATATATTAGTGACGAGAGGCAAGTAATGACTTCAGTTCGGTGTACTTATTCATTCATTACTTTATGAGACCTGCTCCAAAAGTTGAATTTTCGATGGGAATTACGTCTAAACAGTAGAGAAAACGATTCTTGGCGCATGCGCGTATCGTGAATCGTCCATTTTCCGCACTCTCTAAATTATTTGGAGTGACTATCCACTCTTTTCCGACTGGCACGATTTTCACTCTTTAACGAGTGACTTTTTAACTCTTATCAAGTGAATAGTCACTCTTTGAAGTCACTCCTCATGATTTTCACTCTTGTAGAGTGATAAGTCACTCCAACGAATTTCGAGAGCACTTCACTATATGATCGCCCAACTTCAGGTTTGTCAGTCAGCCACGGTATTCGTCAAATTTGTTTTAAAAAATTCACACTCTTCGGATATCGCCTACTTTCCGCACTGATGCTCATCATTTTCCGTACTGACAAAGTGATCAGAAAAATTAGTGGAGTCTAAAGTTCTTGATTTTATACCGTCTGTGGGGTGAACAACTGTCCAATTTGCAACGACTGGCAAAAGTCGTGGTACATTGCCGGCACCGATTCCAGAGATCATAAACTCTGTCGTAAATTCAAGAACTGGTCATTCAACAGCTGTTCGACGAGCCAACTCATTCGGCTTTTGAGATCTTTGACCGAATCACAGAAACTTTACGGCAATCTCGCGTTACTACAGGTTTTTCCGGTTATCTTGCGGGAAAATGAATTTATGGACCTTTTGTCTTTGTTTCTTTTCTCTTTGTCCTCGACTGGTCGCTGACCGCGGCGGTATCAGCGTCGGACAGAGACAGGCTCCGGATAATCCCAATAGTAATATTTCTATTCGTTTGATGCCGCAGGCGGAAGCTTTTTCCGCCACCGTTTCCTTTATTCCAAAGTTATATCTTGTATCTTATCTTCTACCTGTTATCTACCATCCCTTTATCACCATCCTCGACGTTTCTGCTTTCACCCTCAGATAAAGGACTAACATAATTTTCTGAGATAGCGCCGCGGTCGTCTATTCGTCCCCCTCTTCCTGCGCTATTCTTTCCCCGGGTTTCTGTTCCTGTTTCTTTTTTTCCTCGTAGTAATTCGAAGATCGTCGTATCGACGAAAAAGTCACGCGTCAAGTCAGGTGTGACCGATTTCGTAAGTTATTGCACCGTGACTGGGGGCATTGAGCAGGCGAAAGTTCCGAAAGCGTTTATCTGTATTCTGGGCTGGTATTCCGAAAGCATCGACGTTACTTGCGGGAGGGAAGTCGCAGAGTTCGATTTTACAACGCTATTGCTGTCACCAATGGGCGAGAAAAGTCGATTTTGACGAAAAAAAAAAAAAAAAATTCGCAAAATCGGTCCTGGAAAGGTTACAGTCTGGAGGAAAATTTTCGAGCGAATCAACGTCCACGGGGTTCTTTGAAATGTCCAATCTAAAACCCCCGCGCAAAGTATCTAATCCAATTTTATTCTCTGACGTCGATTTCTATCGCTAAAAGCTATACGACGCCCCCGGCACGTACCGATCTTCTTATTCGAAAGATTTGAATATTTCAAACCCCAACCCTAGCCGGCCTCAGACGTCCAAGCTGTGCGAATCCATTTCAGATTTGACATTTTTTATATGACTTACTTTTCCGTTTTCTTCTTCCACTTCGCCTTCGGACGTCAACGAACTATAGCTGGAATTATAAAACATTCAGGCTTTGGGAGTGATTTATTGATTCATTTATAAAACACTTTACCGCTTGTTGATGGGAAATCGAAACAACTTGGGGGTGAAGTAAAACAGACGAATAAATTTTCTTCTTAGAATTACAAATTTTCAAAATATATTATCAATTTGAATTCATCAAACCACACATTAAATCGTACATATAATTAGTATTTTCATTATTTCATTCGTTTCGAATTGCTATCGAAATATTGATTCAAGATTATTCATCAATTTTCTCACAGCAATAACCATATATTTTTTTACGTTCCGAAAAGAAAGTCTGACGCTGCGTGAGACGGGATAGAAATAACGAATTTTTACCGTTTTAGGGGTTGACAATTTTATGCCCCAGATTTTCCCAAAACTGAAGATCCATATTCTGCAGCAATACAAATCATGAAAGTTGAAAATCACAAAATTTTGTGTTCTATAAAATCCACCTTGTAGAAAAATACCATTGGATGTCCGAATTTTTCATTGAGCCCCATGAAATTGAATAGTTTTTTATAGTTCTCAATAATAAATTCAGACCACCAATAATACGTTTCTCTTCGATCTTCACATTTTCTTTCACCTAGGAAAAAATGAAAACAACGTCAAGCTAGAAAATTTGATTAGATTTTATTTCTTCATACTATGGGTGTAATTATACATTCTTCATGTCTTCTCTATGCAAAGTTATGAAAGTGTACAAAGATTCGATTAAATTCAAGTAGCTCGAAACAGAGTGTATTAATTCTGACACAAATTCTCAAGTAGCTACCATATCGATAATGAAAGCACCTGAAACAGAACCCACATCGGTTGAAAATCAACACCACCCTGTTTGCGGATTGGATTCCACGAGCACTGAGCGTACGTTCGGTGCGGTGAAGCAACACTCGGCTGTAATGGTTCGATTCGTAAGTCTGTTAATTGGTGCGGTTTGTCCGGGATCAATCGATCCCTGTTCATAGTTTACTTTTTACCCCATCCCAGCGTCCCACGTACGTCGCTATCACCATGTGCAGGGATGGAGGGACAAGGGGGTAGAGAGACTCCAGAAAGGGATGAGGACGAGGCGAAGCTCTTTTCCCTCTGGGAGCTAAAACCGCGAGGGAAAGTTGTGGGCAAGTCGCGGGGTTCCACCGACATGGAAAAGCCATTTTTATATAAAGACTCAGCTCCGCTCCGGGAAGGTGCCGGTACCGGTACCGACGTTGAAATCCACGCTGAGCCCGCATCTCCTCCGTCTACGACATCCGTAGCCCCGCGACTCGAATTTATATATATTTCCATCCCCCATCCCCCGCCTCCATCCCCAGGCCCGACGCGTGCGGGGTGACCTTAAAGTGGAAGAATTCGCTCGTAGGAAATTCTTGATTTTCGCATTCGTCCATTTTGAAAAAACTGGAAAAGGACCTCTGGCTCGATACGCCGATAGCTTTGAATACAGGAGCGGAGGGGTTGGGGCTCGGGCATTGAAGCTAACACCGATAACCATACCAATCGGTAATCACCGGCCAAATTGGTTTTCGGTAATTAACGATGTGGGATATATACCCAGTAACCACCCTCCAGATTCCCCTCAAAGCCTGTAGTACCTCGGAACAGATACGTCCAGAAATTCGAATGCAGCGTTCAATATTAAGCCAATATTTGTTCAACAAGCTTTCGAGAACGGACAGAAGAACAAATTTTTCCTAGGCTTTTCATCCTCAATGGTGTAAAAAAGTCATATAAAATCCGCAGAACAGGAGGCTGACAAAAACACTCGATAATTGAATTATTATAATAATAATAATAATAATAGTAGATTTATTCGTGCCTTCAGGGATACAGGGCATCAGAGTACAGGTGAGAGAGTAACACAAAGCAGGGTAGAAATATAATGAAAATTGACAGTCGAAACGAACAGTGAATAAGGATGAGAATGAGTTTTGAATGTATACGATAATATAATGAAAGCACATCAGAGCCACTCCATGTCATTTCAAGCACCCGCTTCGGGCCTCAAAACCAACTTTGATTACGAGTCAAATTTGTTGTGGTCCACCAGAAAAGAACCATTTTGCGGAGAGACGACTATATTTTTTTCAATTTCCGAAAATAAATAAAAACTGTGCCTGGATTCTGAATAGATCCTTCCTGGAAAGGAAAAAACAATCTTTGATAACTTTGAAACTAGCCACTTTGGTTGGTTATTGGCCATTTCCTGGTGGAACGCAAATTATTCTGGAATTTTTCCCCATATCAGGGTGAATCTTACAATTAGCCTCTGCTTTTGTCAAATTTGAGTAAAATGAAAACCCGCAAATGAAAAAGGGACGGATTCAAAAGATTAAGGTTAACCACATCAAAGTGTTCATTCTGAGGCAAAAATGTTTAGCGAAGGAAAAAAGGGTCTCAAACTGATCGCGACAGTCCAGAATCAATTAGCTAGACTAATTATCGCGTTTATCCGTACAAGACAGATTCTGCTGGTCACGGTTAGACTCCGCAGCAGAACGTGAGACGATAGAAGCTGTAGAAGATTGAGTCCATGTTTGTAACCCGTTTATCTCAGGACCAACGATCGGTACGGTGACAATGACTTCTCGAGATTGAAACTCTAGTGGAAAGACAGAAAGAAGGTACGAATAATCCACAATTCATGACGATAGTTGAATTTTGTCGAGAAATTTTCTTGGACTACACTGCAGCAGGTTCCCTTCGACCACCATCAGAAATTATCATAAATACTCTCAGTCTCGAGCTTGAAACACAATCAGGCAGAGTACATTCCGTGATGCGTATCGAATTTTGCATTATTGAATGTGTTGTAAGCTGCAGACCCCCCCTTCACCTAAATTGATGGGCTTTAAAGCTGAGAGTATTTGCGAAAATGATTTGACTCGAGGGATTGGCTCAATTCTTGGATCGTTTTATATTGACGATGAATTCTTCCGGGCTGCGGCACGCTCCCTCGAACCACCACTTTTTTATGTTTTTATTATCATTCGGAGCAATGGAATTTTCGTTGTGGAGCATCTCGCACATTTGGCATACAGTTAAACGGTGTGAAAGTTCTACATGAAAGTGTTTCTTCCACCAGAAGAACTTCGCGTATTCATCCGGGTTCTCGATCAGATAGCTCAGATGGTTCGCCAGGTGTCGAGGGCTCTCAAAGTCCACCACGTTTATGTAAGAACCCGGTGGTGCGAACTCGGAGTAGTTGACCCCTCCGTAGACGATCGGCACCACGTCGAACGCCATTAGCTTGTACAATTTTTCGGTTACGTAATCATCGCACAGCGAGTTCTCGAAGGATATGTAAAAGTAGTAGGTCGACTCCAGCATTCGATAGCACTCAGCGCTACCAACTTTGCACGAACGATCACCACATTTCCCGTAGATGTCGACATCCGTGTGTCTTTTGAGCTCCTCCACGTACCGCTCGCGGAGACTGCTCGTTCGGCAGTGGGACACGAACCAGGCTGCGGTCTTCCGTTTACCTGTTGACAATGACAATGACCAGATTGGCACCAGAGTCACGGCACAACCTCGGTAGCGTCGAATTCCTCTACGAGCGAGAAGTGGACGTGCGCGCGCACCAGGAGAAGCATGAGAGTGGGGGAACTCGGTAGCATCGAAAGCAGACCCGGAGGCTGTACTGTACATGGAAGAAAGACGGGAGGAGAAATATGGGGAAAAATGACGTTTTACTGACCCTTGGTGTAATTTTTCGGTGGTTGAAGATCCTCGTAGGCGATATCGTTTGAGACAGTGTCAGGTCGAGCCCAGAGAGGATAAGCGGGCTGATTCGTTCTCGAGTCCACGACGAACCCATAGGGCCTTCTGATGTCTGAATCGCGCCTGTAGGTCATGGTCCAGTTGTAAAACTGGTCGGGAAGATATGTAGAGTCCAATCCGTAGTTTTCGGGCGATTCAAGAAGGGTAAAAATGTATTTTTGTTTGTTCGATCTGACCTTTGGAATTTCTGGTGGTGGTTTTTCGATCGCGTGAAATAAAAGAGCGTCGAAATCATCGATTTTCATGAAGCTTCTATTGTGAGTGGCCCAACACGCGGATATCTTACAGCCGCGGAATATGTCTCCTTCTCCAAAGTAGAACGTATCGTTGCTGAACATTTTTGTCCAGTACAAAATTGTCTTTGTTTCTACCTTATTCTCTTTGGTCACGTTCAGCAGATACACACAAGGCAATAGAATCGCCGAAGCCACTAAGACTGATAGACATATTTTCAAAAACGTTATCAATCGCATGTACAAAATCGGACATAGTGTTCCGAACAGGTATGACATCGTGACCGGTTCACGAACTGAGCGCAAACTAAAAATGATCTTAGGCGTATGAGACCATTCCTAATCGGGTGACCCACCAGATACAGGTGTTAATGTGTACTCACTCGCTGTTGGTACCTCAATTTACGCCGTGGATGAACGATATGTACACACATACCTTGGCCAATATAATTATTGGAAACATTTTCATCCACTTACAAAGCATCCATATCGTAACAACTTCAACATCGAATGCCTGTCTGTAGTTTCAGAAAAAGAATCTAAGTTTCAGCAAATTTTTGTCAGAAAAGTCTTTTTTAGAGCTTTGCAAGCTAGTGTTGGAATGAACGTTTAAATTTGTATTGTGTGACAATTTGGATTTACTATCATCCAGCAGGCAACGAAAAAAGGAAGAATTGAAATGAAAAATCGATTCCATCTATCGGTTGCTTTGGTCTCTCCGAGGTTCTCGGGCTCGAATAAAGGAAGAATCTCTCCTTGGTAGAGACCAAAAAGTAATTAATTTTGTTCACCTAGTCCGGTGAATTGAAAAATTCAGAAAGAAAACAAGAAAATTTTGTTCTGTCAAAGGGAAAATAATTTGAACCACTTCAGAGTGGCCTGCGGCATATACGGCTAGGTTACAATGTCCAGGTTGTAATCTTATCTCTGGTTCATCCTCGATGGCTTCATGTACTTATCTCACATTGGCATTCAGACCTTATAAAAGCTACTTTTGTATCAAAATCACTGATTTCCAAATGAATAAGAGATAAAATATAAAAAGCAAAGCAAATTATCGAACACGAGGAAGTTGACCCCTCGACTATGGACCACAGATTCTCTGAATGTACCGCTGTAACTCTCCAGTGGGCAAGTACCGCAAGCTTTTACGTAACAAATAAGTGTCACGGACCCGGTGACTGCAGATTGTGTACACTGAAGCCTATGCATAAACTATAGTTTCCGGGTCAGAGTCAACCTCGGTAAATGTACAGAGCGCAACAGTAATAGCGTCCGAAAGTGGCCTCCCACCACACGCTAATCGCCATACTGAGAGGGTAGACTTTCCCATCCCTTGCGGGCGCGCGCGCAGCGCCCGATGACGCCTGGAGCGGCTAAAGCAGTGCGGGAATGTGTGAAAGCGTTTGGTTGTTCGGGAATCGGCCACTTCGCGCACTCTCTGCGGACTGGGAAGTAGAACTTCCCATTGAGGTATCACGATGAATGTGATTCATACTTGCGTGTTTTCAGTTCCGATTGCATTCAAAAATCAAACGAAAAATATCAGTTGAGGTGACTTAGAATCGAGATTCTTTCATATCAGCCCGTTACCAACTACTATACTGAAAATTGGAGCCTGGAAGGTTCTTGTTTCCATTTTGTTATAACAAATGAACTAGATAGTTTAATACAATTTTGATTTTTGTTTATGCTGTTAATGTGCTGATTATTTTTTTTTCTAGTTTCTTCCAGTACAATTTATGAAACAGAGGCCGATTTAACTGGAAAATCATATCGCCCCGTTATTTTTTTTGTCATTCTTCAATCGTTGCAAAACTGAATTTTGCACAATTCTTGTCATGACTGTGCATTCTAGAAATTATAGAAAATAATGATAGATCAGTTTTGTAGGTACTTGATGTACTTTTCATCATCCTTGATAGTTATACAGGAAAAAAAATGATAATATTTATCGATTCTTAATGCAAAGAACGTGTGTGTATTTTCATTACGAGGCCAATACGGAAATTAAAAAAAAAAAAAAACACTCGAAATTCTACGTTAAAAAGTTATGATTACTTAAACAGTTAAAACAGGAAAAAAAAGGGGAACAATAAATTAGTACGTCATTAAAAAAGGTTGGTAAAGCGATGGAGCGAGGGTTAATCCCTGGGATGCACGAAATATGTCGTGACAAGGATCCAACACGAGACTAAACAAACACACGTCTTCCATGTAAAAAGTGTGTTTTATCATTATTTCTTTTTTCTAATCAAAAATCGACGAACTTGTGATAGCATTTCTACTAGTCTTACTGCTTTCAAACTTTCCTGAAGTCAAATATTGTTCACCAAGATTTTTTGAAAAGCAGTTCATCGGATTTGCAGTGACGTGAACCAAGATAAAACCGATTGTAACATTGACGGGGATCAATTGAGCGAGTTTTTATCCTCCGCAAACTAAAATGACAGTCCTTGATTCAGGATTCGTCATCAGTCATCTCATTCACGGTTTTAATTTCCACATAGCGAAGCTCGCTTCGGTTGTCCTATTGATTATTTTTTTTCATCCTTTGTCAACGCCCGTTCGAATGCAGATTGACAGTTTAAGGTATTTGACATTTTGATGGAATTTATGATCCTTGGAATTTTATCCGCTGAAAACAATCGCAGCAAAACTATCGGGGAGAGTTTCGTTCTTTCCTTCACTATCGTGTACTGAATGCCTGATTTCAATTACGTTAATTATTTTCCAAGCCTGCTGGATTTTATATACCATTCATTTCATCTCACGCTAGAGCTTTAGCTGCGCGTGGGGTATGGCTATGTAACGCGGTTTGTTTAATTTCAACAGTAATGGCTACGTGAAACGATGCCGACTGACTATTCCGCTAACACTGAAGGGTGCGGGGTTGAAAGTAATTGGAGAAATAACACAGCCTCATAATAACTAAACAAGGTGCTAGAAAAAAAAAAGTTTTGAAAAGGTTAGGCTGGGTCGTTGTCCTCGCCTCCAGCAAACTCACAGCGATATTTATTTCAACGGTGGAACAAACATTTTATAGGTTATTCAATATATCAACAATTAAAAAAAAAAAAAAAAATGTTATCCAAAAATTTTCTGTTTAGTTGAAAGAATGCCTATTTACTGAACAGTTTGAAATTAGAACATCGGAAATCGGTCCACCGGTAGACTTTTTTTCCTGCATCATAGAGTTTTTTTTTTTTTCAAATCGTGTTAAAACCGTGAAAATGTACTTCGATTTTGAGATTAGATAATCCTAGTAATACCAGCGTAGCCAACTTGTCCAGAAAATCGGTCAGGACGTCCATACGAAAAAGTTAGAAGTGATTCTCTAGACCTGAAAACGTGGAGGATCTAGTGAAATCTCAACTATTCAAAGAAAGGAACAGGAACTTGAAAATCGTACATGAGAAGTTGTACTGATAAATAGAAATATGTACTGTATAAAGTGATAAAGAGAAATTCCATCGGAAAATGGAAATGAAAAAATTGAAAGATTGCAGCCCTCGGTCCGTTCTTGAAATCTTACACCGTACAGATCAGATCTTTGATCAGAAGCACTTCTTCTTCGTTCTTATATACAGTACTTGAAGAGTAATAGTACATTGTGTATCAAGGGCGCAAATCACTATTTTTCGAGTGTGAAATTTGCAGTACGAGCCGAAGGTGAGTGTACTGCGGTCACACTCGCCAAAATAGCCTTGCGCTCGTGTTGCACACGATTTTTTTCCCAACACCTGGTCTGCAAAAATGCCTCTTTTCAGACCGAGTGAGCGGGCGCAAAGCACTTTTCCACCCGAGGGCCGAAAAGATCTGTTTTGCGCCGGCTCAAGAGGTATGAAAAGTGGCATTTTGCGACCGGGTGTGAGAAAAAATCGTTGCGTATCCCCAAAAAGTTCCTACCGAAAGTAGGAAAGTAGAAATCCGCTAAATATTTGGCGCAGGACTTTTTCAGGCGTTGAATAACTTTTACGAGCCTCTGCCCCCCTTTTCCTTTATTTTAGATCAAAATGGCGAAAAGACGTCGTGAGAATATTCGAAGGCAACGGTTTTCTTCCCAAGCATCCATGCAACACTACACGAGAACCAAGTTTCATTCGAATACCCGGCCGGCAGCTCTCACAAATTATCGAACCACCCTTCCCTTAACTTCGGCGCGTTTCATTCCACCCCCCGCCTCCTTATCTGACATCGTATTCGCCTCGGCAAGGAGCCGCGAAAGCAGAGATCGCCTCCCTCTCTCCTCAGGTGCTCTGTGGGCTTTGGGAACTGGGGATGGGGATGAGGGATGGGGGATGGTATTAACATAAAGTAGATTCAATATCTGCGGTAAGAACTTAATTCAAACCCTCAGAATATTTTAGGGGATGAAATATTAAATTATCTTTCCTGTCGGTTTTACCAAGACTTTATTCCATGTGGGGGAGGATTTGGATCGACTCATCTTGTCGGGTGACCGATGCTCAAATAGTGTTACGAATCCCTCCCATCTGGCGACTTTTGTCTTTCATTGATTATACCGCAAAATCCAAGTGTGTCTTTAATTTGATACAATTGAATATGTAATTCGAATTGATCAAGTGATACACGTTGAAAGAATGTCTCGTGCTTTTGCTTGCTCCGTGTAGAAGGAAAGGGAATGAATTTACGATCCACTCGTCGATCATGAGGGGAAAGTTCGATTGATATATGGAACGTTGGAGACACAGAAGATGAGGAATGACGCGAATTCATATTGACACAAGGGGAAATATTTTCTTTGAAATCGTTCACGAATATATAAATATGTATATATTCAAATGATAATACTCGTATCTGGATTTTCACTTCTTCGCCTCGATTTTTTGTCACATCTACATCAGTCGAAAAGTTTTTATATGATCGGATAAAATTCTATAAAATGACTAGAAGATTATGTGCAAATTAAATATTTTTGTATAATTACATAAAATTATATGAATGATGGGGGTGTAATTTCATGTAATTTCATCCTATGATTTCCCCTCGGTGTTACCAGGCTTTTCCACATGCAAATATTTAGTAGTTTGACGATACGACTTCTATTATAATTTTCTTTTGGAATTATTTTGTTACACGCCTTCGGGGATTCCGTTTGATGTATTTATTGCCGAGGCCGGGTTTCTCTATTTTTCAATTCCCTTCTTATCTCACATCACGGTGAACGTCGTTATCAAATAATCGCTTTGCCTTCACTGATATCCAATAGGGTCTAAGAAAGAGTTTCAAATGCGTTCAAAGAACCCCTAGAGGGTATAGATCGAAGCTGTTGAACATCAGAATAGTACAAAGTCCTCTGATCTCGATTGTGACGGAATAAAAGAGAGAAAAAAATCAATGTACGTTGATATAATTAGTCAGAAATGAATCCTTCGTGAAGCTAATTAGCAAATTGTCTTTCACACAACGTGGGTTTTGTCATAATTAAATAGAATTTCACGCGTGACAATTAAAACGGAACCTTTTGATGATTATAAGCAAAGTTCGCGAGGATTCCACCCTGAGGTATGTACCTGATGTGAATTTACTAACCCTATGTGCGTGGAGGACTCGGGGATTGGCTTTCTCTGAGGCTTTGTTTGCCTAGTTATCAACCTCGCGGCCTTTCGCGGAGAGAACTCGTGAGCTTGCGTAAAGCTCCTAACTCAACTATCTCACACCGTGAGGCATCTGAACCTCCTTCGCTTTGATGAGTAACGAGCCATGCCGCATCGTCATCAATTAGACAACTGACAGACGTATAATTAAGTAAATCATAGAAATCGTTCAACCTATAAGTGGAAAACATTGTTGTATTAATTAACGTGGGTTCTAAGATCATGAACAAAAGATAACGCTGCATCATCAATTCTACACGTTCAGTTACTTTTTTCTTCTATTCTGTTCTAAGATTTTGAGATTTGAGGAATTATTGATATAGACTTTATCAATTTAGGACTGATTAAGGATTTATTGAATTATGAATTGCTTGAGAATTTGAAGATTGAACTTCATATTCATTTACACAAAATTCGAACAATGTGAAAAAATAAATGGGCTAAGATTCAATGATTCTGACACCAGATTCAATGACTCAAGGAAATTAATACAAAACTGACGTGAGATTCTGAATATGGAATCAAAACTGACCCTAGATTCAGAGACTCGAAGATTGAGTCATTCTGATGATGATGATATTGACACGAGATTCGAGGATTCATAAAAGGAACACGAAATAGATATGGGACCGTAGAAGAAACTGTGGCGAAATTCGATGACTCAAAAACCCAAAATTGACATTGAATTCAATGACTCAAAGCTTAAATAGAACTTAATTGACATCAGATTCAATGATTCTACTGCTTGGAAGCAGAATAGACGTAGGTAAAATTGAAGACTCAAAAAACAACAAATTTCAGTAAGATTCGACGATCCAAGAAATGAACTCAAAGTTTACATTAGATTCAATGATTCGAACATTGAACACAACTTATTGACATCAGATTCAATGATTCTAATGCTTGGAACCAGAATCGACGTAAAATTTGAAGACTCAAAAAACAAAAAATTTGAGTGAGATTCAACGATCCAAAAAATGAAACCAAAATTGCCATCGAATCCAATGACTCACAGCTTAAACAGAACTTTATTGACATCAGATACAATGATTTTACTGCTTGGAAGCAGAATTGACGTAAAATTTGAAGACTGCAAAAACCAACGAATTCGAGAAAGGTTCGACGATTCAAAAACTGACCAAAGATCATGAATTTCATTCCTCGATCTGAGGTGGAGGAAACCCAAAAGCTTCTGCAGTGATATTTGATAACAAAATGAGCATGCCACCGTCGTTCGATATAAGCTGCGTGCTAAGTACTATTCGCTAGATGTCACGTCACACACCCCTCGAAATAGAAGGTAAAGTACATAGTTTGAGGGTCGGTTTCAAGAGCGCTTGCCCTCCTAAGCTCGTCTTGAGGCAGGCTTAACGGTCGGATCCCCAGCACAAAGAGAGAGCGGCAGGATCGCAAGCTCGGTTCTTAAGTCTGGAGAACGAGAAGACTCGCAGTCACCCCCCGCCGCTATGGCGCATTAAACAAACCATAGGGTAGAATAGAATAATAAGAAAGACCGAAAAAATACAGATTGACGTAATGTTCGATTTTCAAGAGCTTCCAAGGACCTCGACAAAGTTACTTGAATTGCGTCCACAAATCGGCAAAAAAATAATTTTCATTTTCCATTTATTCATTGTCTAAAAAATTGAAAGTTACCGATCACGTCTCAATGAAATGATAACTTTAACGACCTCGTTATTGAGGCTGTCGTGGTTCATAAGTGACATTCTCAGGGAAAAAGAAGTAGACTCGAGCAGAAAGGAGGCATCTGCGCTGACCAGGCATGCGTAAATTTCGGACGAAAGTTATCGTAGGCTAACCATATCTGATCGAACCGAGTCAGATTTGGCCGGGTTTGGACAGATCTCGGACTAAATTGTACCCTGAATTGTCCAGATATATCTTCAGATGTGGTCAGTTGAAGGATTCTTGGTATCTCTCAGGTTTGTACATGCGTTGACTTTCAATACATGATATCCGCTCATATCTTGATTATATATTCATTCGGCCATATCTGATCTCTTGTTCATAAAATTGTTCTGGAAACGAATAATGGGACTCATAAGTACATGAATCTTTTCGTTTTTCAATAAGGAAAAGACTGGTGGATAGCAAATTCAATTTCATTGAGGGACTGTTGGTGGAAAATCCGTTCAACTTCCCTAAAGTGCTGAAGAAACCGACAAAAAAAAGTAATTTTCCGTACTTCTAGGGATTAATTGAACGTGTCATCGCGAGGAAGCTTCTTACGAGTACTTTGACAGAGATTTCTACCCATGCGAAATCGAAAGCCTACAGTTTTCCGTAGTGTATCGGGTGGTACTAAGGAAAGAGACGCAACTCACCGTGCAGAATAGAACCAACGTAACTCAGAAAATTTTATTGTAATTCTATTGTTATTTTCCGAGTGACGTCTGTTCTATCTTGCACGGCGAGTTGCGTCTGTTCCCTCAGGACCCGTCGATATGTCAGAAATAAGTCTATGTCTGCATGTATTTCAGAAACGTACGTGTTTAAAACGTTTTTGTTTCATATGGGACATAGACGTATTTCCGAAACACTTCAGTTAAGTTTGGTGCCATTTGGAATCATATTATGTATATCAATATAATACTTTATTATTCCATAGCGCCCAGTGCCGTTTTGGGTCATTTCCTGGGAGAGCTGCTCGTTGCTTTCGAACTGACACATAACGTCACTTTTGACTTTTATCGTTAGCTGTCAAGTATTGATACCATTGTGAAGAATCCTCAGTTCGGCAAAGTGGAAAGGGCCCCAAAATGTTTGAATACGAACGACACGAGTCTTCTGAAGTTTGAGAGTCATGCGAATTGGTCTAGAAGAAATACTGATCTTTCAACTACCTATATCTTTGTCCTACCTCCCTTGAAAACGCGTCTTTTCGTGCATGCGCTGCGGTCGGAATCTGTCCCCTTCCAGGCCAGCGACGGTTGCACATGCGCACCTTTTTCGTTTCAAGGGACCAACAGAATCGTGTGCATCACGGGCGAAAGGCGGAAATAAACCAATAAATATACAGTTGAAAATTGTAGTCTCTCAAACCGATATGATGAAATTCGATAAACTCCCTTGATGATGTTGATAGTTGATAAATATTCAGGATCCTCTTCGTGATTTATGTTATTATTTCAAAATATTGGTTTAAATATTCACTCGTTCGTGGTATGTTTATAATAATTCGAGATTATAATTCACACGTGTGTTCTTGTCAAAGTTCGTAGCGAAAGAGAGCGATCCAGAGCCTTCTCGTACCTCCTTCCGCTCTTGGCGCAAAGGTCAGCGGTCAATGAGCATATTCTATTTATTATATTGGAATTGTCAAAATTGGCCATCGATAAGAAAGATTTTCTTAGGCGGGTCGTTTGAAAATTTAGTTATGTTACAGTCCCCAACTATTACGACGACCCGGATGACTTGGATGTCTCGGTAGAGAGATCACCAATGCCCAATATAGAAGAAGAAAAGCGGATGTAACTGAACTAACCGACTGTTGATGAACGTTTTTTGTTCAGGTAAAGGGATGCCAAATAGTCCACAACATTACCCAGACCAAAGCCATGAAAGAACTGAATGTATGTACATACGTACTAACCCGAACTTAACCCCTGGTTGCGGCCCTTCCAATCCCGCTTCCGACGAGTACTTCCGGTGTCACATACGATACTATTCGCTGACCGTCTTGCACCCTAGTTGCACTCGTAAAATGGGCCCTGTAACTGTAACTATGGACGTAGTGGACTCGCGCCTCAGGGTACACGGTCTGAAAGCTCTTCGGGTTGTGTGATGCCCGATATTGTTTCTGGCAATATCAATGCTGCGACCATCATGATTGCCGAAAAGCAGCAGGCCTCATCAAGGAAGACTTTTTTTCTATGAATTTTCGAAACGTTGTCGATTTCGAGTTTTCTTTGCGTTTCACAAGTTTTTATAACTACTTGGAAAAATAATGAAACATAAAAAAAATATAAAATGGCGCTTACGACCTTCTGCTTTTAACTACCAATATTTTTTATCAAATTTTTTTAAATGGTCGTTATTTCAATTTATCTTTGTGTTTTACGAGTTTTTACAACTATTCGGAAAAATCATTAAAAATCATGAAAAAAAAATAATACGACGTTTTGCCTGTACGTTGTTTTTTTAATTTTCCTTGAAAATTGTAATGCAGGAACGACGTATCCGCCAAACTTACGAACTTTTGCACTCACATTTTTCGATCTCGTCATTTCAATTGATCTATACGTTTCGACCGTTTCCAGAGCGAATGGCGTGAAAATAGAAATTATACGACCTTTTGCCACCAAAATCGCGTTTTTGGCGCTTACGACCTTACGCCATTAGACACGCGATATTGTAACTCCGGATGGAACCGTGATACTAATAATCAAAGGGTTCTTCCGAAATGATAAAGGCGACACGTGAGACCAAGTTTAAGGGTGCAAAGAATCTGTGTTTATTCAACCGTGAATATACGTGTTGTCTCGTTTAAGTCTGAGACCTGATTGTTTTCACAATAATACTGCTTGCTGCGTCAACTAGAATTCAGATATTTCATATTACTTATTTCTATCGACTTGTAAGTTCAGGGTGTCTCATTATGACTTCCCCTGTCAAACCCTCATATAACAGGTACCTTTATAACAATATACAGGGTGTCCCATTTTAAATTATGAACGCAAATATTTCGAAAACGGTTCACTTTATCGAAAAATATTTGAGACAAAAGTTGTAGGGTTACGAGGGGGACAGCTTTTGGTGACATTGGCTTTCTCGCAAGTGGAGGCGTTGAGGTGATATGAAGGTCAACTTTGGTTTTTTAAATGGAATCATGTATTTATTACTTGTCTATTCGATTGAGCGTTGAATTTTACGTCAAAAAGCACTGGAGCACAGGTGTGCTGAAATCAATGGTTTATTAGATACACCCCTCAAAAGATTTGAAGCAAAATCTCATAACGAACCGAAAAATGATGAACTCGTGAATGCTCGTAACTCTTGATTCAGAGGTTGTATTAAAAAATACACGGTACGCAATTCGAAGCTCGAAATGACTACTTTTACCTCCACTGAATGAATTTTTTTTATCGCGTCCTATTGTTGAGTTACACCTCTCGGAAACGATCATTTCGAAAATCCATGTTTCGATATCAACTTCAACACCTTGCACAGGGCGGAGATTTCCCAAGCTTGAATTTGCACATCTTGTGTTTTTAATACGACCCTAGGATCAAGAGTTACAAGCAGTCACGAGTTCATCATTTTTCGGTTCGTTATCAGATTTTGCTTCAAATATTTTGAGAGGTGTATCTAATAAATCCATTGATTTCTTCAGCACACCTGTGCTCCAGTGCTTTTTGACGTAAAATTCGACGCTCAATCGAATAGACAAGTAATAAATACATGATTCCATTTAAAAAACCAAAGTTGACCTCAACACTCCACTGCAAGAAAGCAATGTCGCCGGAAACTGTCCCCCCATAACCTACAACACGATATAGTCTTTCGATAAAGAGTGGTTTCGTTTTCAGCTGTTCGTTAATAATTTAGATGGGACACCCCTATATTGAGGGAAGGGGGCGTCCGAAAAACATCAGAACCTGCCGAACAGTTACCTTGTATACGCGTGAGCCCGATATTAGATATTTATGTGGCATGCGCGTAAAGTGACTCTTTGTAGGGCAAGGTGATGGTTTTGGTACGAGTCGCTGGTGTGCCTGGCGATCCGGACGCAAAGCCAGCGGCTCGTGCGAAAAATGTAATCCTTGCCGAACAGTTACTTAACGCGGGCGCCCCTACAATATTTTTTATGCCTGTTTTCGATGCGTAAAGTGGCACCTGTCTGAACACCTAAGAATGACCCTGAAAGATTCGTCACGAATTCTCAATCACCCTGTATTAATGACATCTTTGAAACGTCTCTTTCCGTGCCGTCAAATGCCGTTTTAATGCCTGTGCCGTAAAAAATATTTATTAAGGAAAAGGCATTAAAAGTCATTCCGACGCCACCTGAGATGCACATGAACGTGCATATAGGAACTGCTGTAAATCGTAGCTGTAAACTGCGGTTTAATCACTTTCAGTGTTTTGCGCGGAATTCTTTGGAATACATAACTGATAACAAACAGGATATGGATCAAAGTTGTAGAATAATGTATTCTCGTGGCGATTGGTTGCCACGTCCACTTGTACATTTTCTTTTTATGGAAAGTGAGCCAAAATTCGGAGGTATGGAATTCCATACCTGCTTAATTCTGAGGTATGAAGTACTCCACCAAAACCATAGGGGGATCGCTGGCCCTGTCTGTATATTCTCATATTAAAACAACAAGCTAGTCTGGCCCACCGCTGGATAAACACACGATGCAATCTTCCCCGATTATCATTTACGAATGAAAAATATACTATTTGCCACCAAATGTGCGGCTGGAAAAATCATGTGCCTTTGGGATATTTTCGTCGTCGAAATTCGATGAATTGTATATCGTGTAACGATGGACGAAACTTTGGGATTGAGACGAGTACGAAGCTTGTCAGCAATCACACGAGTGGCGAATCAACAATCGTCCCTAGTCACACGCCATATTTTTTGTCAATCTAAAAAACCATGACCCTTGAAAGTTGAACCCTTGAAACCATGAACCCGGTTGGAGTTTTTCGCTCCCAGAGAAAGGTAATTTCAGACCAGATTTGGTATAACGCGCCAAAGATAGGGAAATATTTGCCCAGAATGATATAGCGCGCCAGAAAAACGGTCATTTCAGTACGCTATACCAGCCCCGGGCAGAAATTTCCTTCTTCTGGACGAGTGATACCATTTTTGCACTCCGAAATGAGGAAATCTCTGTCCAGAAATGGTATAGCCCGCTCAAAAGTGTAAAATTTCTGCCTCGAAGAGGTAATTCCGGCTTCGAAATGGTAACTCCTGCAATTTGGATCATTGATCAATGATGTGATAATAAATTTATTCGGCAGCTTTCGTCCCGCTAAACTACTAGGCGATTCCCCTTTTCATGTGAGTGTTATAAGAACATTCATTCCGACGACGCTCGTTCACAATTATACATCTTCGAAATGTGATCATTCAAATAGAATTAATTGAACATTGGTTACACCGGGTATCCGAATAAGGACCCAAAATTCACTTGATTGAAAATCGATTTGAATAAAGATTCGAATCTAAAGTTATCGATTCACTCAAAGTTCTACCTACGAACTTGTTTTGCTCTTGTATTTGTTTTATACAACAAACCAGAGTTTATTTCGTGATCATAAACGCATCGGGTCGTGCAAATTGCCCAACAACCGGATCCTCACCACACCTAACCTATCACTCGATTCTGCGAGCAGCTATTGTTATCCACTACGTGTTAACGGCTGTTTCTCGTGCAATTTCGAACCTCCTAATTGGTCTACGAGCAGTTATCATTGACCTTGATAGATTTCGAACAACCGCACATCCTATTGGCTCTACGAACGGTATCGCTGACCAATACGTGTCGACGTTCGTTTCTCGTGGATTCCGAACTCCCCCACGCATCCACACACTTTTTGTATAAAAGCTGCTCCATTTTGGTGCCTTCACCACTCAACTGAATCAACGCAAACTAGTTGCCTCTTAACTCTGTATTTTATTCATCAGTCTACGTGATATACTGGACAAACTTCAACGATGAAAATAGTTATTTTCCTTGCTGCGGTATCCGCTGCGAATATTTTCGTGGGTGTTGAGGGTTTCTTTCCAACAGCTACTCTCGTGCGCTGTGGTTTTCGAGGATTCCAAGTAACATTCCCGAACCATACTGGGATTAAGAACTTCACGTTTGCTGCAAACATAAACAGCCAGATTATAGGTAAGACATACAAATGATTTAACTGGCCATTGCGCTCGTCACTTTCCGACGAAATTTTGAACCGACGAAATGTCTCTGATCCAGCGGGCGAGAATGGGACTTTCCAAAATACTGTAACAAGAAAACGCGTTCGATGGATGGCCACCTACCAAACGGCTGACGTGAGCCCGGGAGACAGACTTCACTACTGGACAAGGGTTGGATTCTCCGGACATATGTATCTGTCAGAAGAGAAGATCTGGACTGTGCCTGCAAGTGAAAACACCAGGACAATAGCCACCACGGGAAGAGCCGCCAAAAGAAGTCGAACGGCAATTCCTGAGGATTGAGCCTGTGAAAATTTATTATTTCTTCCATTATAAGTTCAGAAAAATCGTACGTAATACGAATTTTATTATCCCCAAGTTACATCGGGCTAGGCTTTTTCCATGAACGAATAAAATATATGCTTGTAAAATGTATACACTGTGATTAGAACCTCAAAACTGTTTCACATATCCTATAAAATTTACGATCATATAAAGTTGACGAAGAACAAGCTCCACGTACTTCTGAAACAAAACAGAGAACAGTGGAAATCCAATTGAATTTTCATCTTGTTCTTGTGTTAAAATGATGAGTGATGAAACGAACACACAAGGTTCCAGTAGATTTTCTTGGACACTTCGATTGGATTTTTTTCTGTCTATAAAAAAACTGGATGTTCACGAGATAATGCTAGCCATGATCCAATTTCTGCTGTATAATATGAAATTGAAGAACTTTTCTATGGAATTCGAGAGGCCCCAACAAAATGTAAACAACTGGGTTGTAAAAAGCGTTGACCTGTTATTAATTATTCACACCACGAGCCACCGCTTTCAGTAGTAGTAGTCAGTTATTATCGTTTCTACGATCGGTGTTGTTTTTCTCCAACCAACTTTGCAAAAAAATCTTCAATAATCAAACCGCAAGATAGGTTTAAGTTCAAGTTAACAAGAATACGGCAGAGATTCGGTGTGAGTTGATGAACGACGAACAGAAATTTACAAACACAATATCAAAGCTTGAACAGTTTGATCAGTTCGTACTCATCGCACAGGGCTAAAGAGTATTTTCAATACAAGCCTGCGAAGATGACACACAAGTTGGCGATCGTGACAAGGAAAAAATGAATGTGACTACCTCAACCAGCTATAACGAATCAATCTGGCAATGATTCGTGGCTGGTGACGCTGCTCTGATTATATCCGCTGAAGTTCCGAGCAGTGATAAATGGAGTGATTGAATTTTTGGCCGAAGGCATTTAAAGTCGACGTGTGATGTAGATTTTTTGTGAGGTAATATTTATCCAATTATTTTCGTAAACTTTGAATCAATTTCGATACCGATGAGAACTTGGTTCGTCTTCGTGCTGTTGGCTACAACAATTGTCGCAAATATCGATGCCGTGGATAAAAACTTCAAATTCCAACCACTGGATCCCCATGGCTACCGGGTCTCGTTCAAACCCATGATTGAAGTCACCGCAGTCACCCTCCACGAAGTCATCAACAAAAAGTGAGAAGGTGACTTGGTCTGCATCTGAATAGCCAACAAGAAATTGACAATTCAAGTATCGTCGTCAAGGATAATTGGCTGAAACCCTCATCTCATGTTGTCTTCTCGTCTAATTGAAATAAATCCATGTCCATACGCACTCTCATCCGCCGATTTGCAGCACTCTCGTGGATCCAGGACACGTCGTTTATTTCTGGGTTCATATAGACTTGCCAAACAACAATTCATACTCGACTGCGATAAGGACGTACGTGGTGCTTCAAAGTCGTAGAGTCCCTTCCAATTGACTCGACCATCGATGCACACGAGAAGATCCACAAGCATTCTGACAAACATTTCTTTTGGTGACGACTCTCAGCAGAATATCATCTGAGGCATTTGTTTACTCCTTGAGTGGCAGAGGCAACGTTAAAGAGGATTACTAATATCAACGAACTCTGATTGTCACAGTACATTTCAGTTTAGGTTTGACCATGGGCCACGGTCCAGCGCAGATTAATTGATGGTCAATCAAACTCCGATAGGGCCGGCAAAGTAAGATTTTTCAGTTTCAGAAGTGATATTGATATCGCGTGTCTAATGGCATAAGGTCGTAAGCGCCGTATAAGATTTTTGCTGTTCGTAACGGCAAAAGGTGATATATTTTTTTTTTTTTTCGGAATTGGGATAAAAACCCGAGAATTCGTTCATAAACATTGAAATTTAATATTGGGTCAATTAAAAACAGAATGTCGCACCACCAATTTTTTTCCTGTTGGCGCTTACGTCCTTCTGCTTTTTACCTTGGTTTTTTTTTTCTATGAATTTTCGAAACGTTGTCGATTTCGAGTTTTCTTTGCGTTTCACAAGTTTTTATAACTACTTGGAAAAATAATGAAACATAAAAAAAATATAAAATGGCGCTTACGACCTTCTGCTTTTAACTACCAATATTTTTTATCAAATTTTTTTAAATGGTCGTTATTTCAATTTATCTTTGTGTTTTACGAGTTTTTACAACTATTCGGAAAAATCATTAAAAATCATGAAAAAAAAATAATACGACGTTTTGCCTGTACGTTGTTTTTTTAATTTTCCTTGAAAATTGTAATGCAGGAACGACGTATCCGCCAAACTTACGAACTTTTGCACTCACATTTTTCGATCTCGTCATTTCAATTGATCTATACGTTTCGACCGTTTCCAGAGCGAATGGCGTGAAAATAGAAATTATACGACCTTTTGCCACCAAAATCGCGTTTTTGGCGCTTACGACCTTACGCCATTAGACACGCGATATTGTAACTCCGGATGGAACCGTGATACTAATAATCAAAGGGTTCTTCCGAAATGATAAAGGCGACACGTGAGACCAAGTTTAAGAGCATGCTGGAGTCAGGCTTTACCGACCGTACCCGGTTTCCACTTGTTTTTACTGATAGCAAAGCCCACGCGTCACGAACGCGAAAAAGGAATTAATAGCGCAATTCTGTATTAAATTCCGAAGATTTATATTGCTAAACTTCTTTATTTCATGCACTAATAGAGTCAGGAAATGGTTTTCTGCACAAAATGATAATTGTCGATGTCAACTGGTGGTCGCGGCCATGTTGGGCGTTTCGCTCGTTAACATCGACAATTATCATTTTGTGCAGAAAACCATTTCCTGTCTCTATTAGTGCATGAAATAAAGAAGTTTTGCAATATAAATCTTTGGTACGAGTCGCTGGTGTGCCTGGCGATCCGGACGCAAGTCCAGCGGCTCGTGCGAAAAACGTAATCCTTGTCGAACAGTTAATATTTTTTCTTCATACCTCGGTCGAAAGTACGTACTTCCGGCATCGGTATCGAAGCAGAAAGCCTAACTTTCATGCATTGGTAGAACTACACGCACGCCCTCTGTGACAGCGGGAGAGAAAACTTACTCGCACACACCGATACCCAATAATCCCCCGAACAGCATATCAAAAACAAGACAATGTCTCTAGACAGTAAATTGTTGAAATTAATAAAAAACTATCAATATTTTGGGCAGTACCGCCAAAATCATGCACTGTTCCAATGTTGCTTGTCGGATTGGAAAAACAAAAATACCACGTTGTAGGGGAGAAAATCATCTACAAATTCGAAGTGGGAACCGATATTGTAGGACCTATAGTTTCCACGTTATTAATTTTGCAAGAGTTTTCTGACAAAACTACGCGTAACGATCAGCTGGTCCGCTCGGCTCGCTTCGGTCCGTTCCACGCTGCGCGGGAACCACGATATGTTGTTTGGGGGATTTTTTCACATCGATTTATATATAATTCATCCAGTCTGTAATTATTTTTGGGTCAAAGGCTAGATTGACTAGACTATTCTGCAGCCAGCCAGAATCGCAAACTTCTGTTACTCTCGCTCTCGACGTTACTCTCGCTTGAGATATAACCTCAAAACTGGCTTGGACGCTTTATTCGATCTATTTGATGCCTGCCCCCGACCAGCAGCACTCGCTTCGCTCGTGCCTGCAATGTCGGGCAGGCATCAACACTTGTTAAAACGTATAAATCGGTATAAAAATTCAATTAGTCAGCGTACTTTCGACCGGGCATGAAGAAAAATAGTATACACCACGCGGGCAGAAGATTGAAAGCCCTGAACTGCGCGATATGATGCCCTCGGCTTCGCCTCGGGCATCATCACGCCCAGTGCAGGAATTTTCAACTTTCGGCCCTTGTAGTGTAATATACTAATTATGCCTGCAATATTTTTTATGCCTGTTAAAGTAGCACTCTAAACACCTAAGAATGACCCTGAAAGATTCGACACGAATTCTCAATCACCCTGTAATAATGACATCTTTGAAAGTCTCTTTTCGTGCCGTCAAATGCCGTTTTAATGCCTATGCCGTAAAATAGTATATTATGCGGCATGTCCGTAAAGTAACTGTTTTCGGGCGAGGTTATGTTTTTCGTACGAACCGTTGGTTTTACCCGGCGAGCCGAAGGCGAGCCTAAGGTAAAGCCAATGGCGAGTACTAAAAACATAACCTCGCCGAACAGTTACTTTACGGACGCGCCCCATACGATATTTTTTCCGGCAAAGGCATGAAGAGTCACTTTGACGCCAGTTGAGGTCCACACTACGGTCCTCATCAACTGTCGTTTAATACTTTTGTGTGGCAGCTCGGAGATGCGCAGTTCGTACCGCACAACAGAAGTCAGGAACTGCGCATGACAACTACGCGATAAATTTTTTTTCGGCTAGCCATATAAAGTGCCACTGTATGGGCCGAAAACAGGCGTCAAAAAGTGACTTGTTCATGCCTGTGCCGTAAAAATATTTATTGAGGAAAAGGCATTAAAAGTTACTCCGACGCTATCTGACAATGAGATGCACATGAACGTGCATACATATAGGAACTGCTGTACAACGTAGTCAACTGCGGTTTAATCACTTTCAGTGTTATGCGCGGAATTCTTTGGAATACATGACTGATAACAAACAGGATATGGAACGAAGTTGTAGAATAATGTATTCTCGTGGCGATGGGTTGACTGAGAAAAGAACGTGGTTGATTCAAAATAATGGTGTTTAACTCAACTAAACACGGCTCTGACGGGCGGGGTAACGCCGTTTTGGTTAATCCAATCAAAGATGTGATTATTTATTACTATATAAATTGATTGAATGAAATAGATACCAATTTCGATCGATAAGTTAACTTCGTGGAACCGAGTAATGAATGCTCATATATCCACCACACATTTAGTTATTACTAGAGTCGAACAGCGCTCTATGGTTTAGGTTTGCAATATTAATCTTTTTCTCTAATTTGTGTTATCGTTGTTGCTCATGAGTTTTATTCTCTTTCCATCATAAGGTAGCTTGATTGAGAGATTTTTAACTAATTTTTCGAATGACTGCTATTGAGATGGATGAGATTAGGTATTCCCTGTCAACTTGACAGATGATTTCCGATCGCCATATTTGATCTGAATCGTGATTTTGAAAGGAATAATTCGTTTCAGCTATCATTTAATGGGATATTGAGGATATTGAAAATAATGAGCTACACTGGAAACAATATCATGAAAAAACAAGAAAATTTTGTTCGATTCAACAAATTGTATTTGATTGTAGGGTATTTTATTTGATCCAAGTACATATTCACTTGGATGAATAGTATATTATGCTATAAGGGAGGAAAGAGCGCAGTTCCTCCCGTGTGGCATATACTTCTTTTTACCCGTCTTCGATAAAATGACCATATTCCATCGCTGCAACGCGGGCGGAAAGTATTCATCAATTTTCGAACAGAGGGAAGGAAAAGTGAATAAGCGGGCAAAAAAGTAAATTGCCGGGCAAAAAAGTCCACTTTTTTGCCCGGTAATTTACTTTTTTGCCCGGCAAATTACGTTTTTCCCCGGCAGTCTACTTTTTCGCCCGGAAATTCACTTTTCTTCCCTCTGGTCCGAAATTGATGAATTTCGACCCGTGTTTCAGGGGTGAAATATGGCCATTTTATCGTAGTCGGGTGAAAATACCATTCTGACGGTTCTGGACTCACTTCAGACTCAGTTCTGACAGCTGGCAGTATTTTCGCCATTGGTTAGGTCAGGTAAGGTCAGGTTAGATTCATGAGAAGTAAATTTTCTGCAGTTTCATCATCAGCGTCGCAGTTCTGACCATCGCAGTTTTCAATCTCAGTTTCTTTCACGCATCGCAGTTCATTCGTCGCGGTTTTGAACGCAGTGCCGTGTATATTACATAATTGCAACCGAATCAGCCGTCAAATACATGTTCTTTAAAGTGCGAAAATCAATCATATGAACATACAAAAGTTCGTTCTGTCTACAAATGTGGAATCAGTGTCATTTATCCCAACAGAATCGCAGGCAGAAATCGGCAAAAAAATAATTCATAAAATTTTTTACGCTCCACCAATATCAATTGAAACAATATTTTCAATTCTATCAAACAATATTTGCGAGTTCCAGAACAATTGATAATATATGACCAAAATGTCCCTGGAATTATCATTTTTGCCGATTTCTGATTTGGTCACGTGCTTCCCCACCTCAACCACCTGTCCTTGTTCAAATTATGTTTCGGAATCGCGCCATCGCTTCGTTGACAGGTTGGGCGCCGTCGCACGTATATTGATTGGCGCACGAGACCCTCGACCCTCGACTACCGCCGCGACGCCAGCCAGGCACCCACACAGACGTTCACTTGGATTGCTTTTTGCGCCATATATCCTATGTTCGTCCTTTTTTTATTGCTATTTTCTCTCGTCGCTCACCGCATCCGCATCCTCAACCTACTTTATACTTATTTCCACAATTCCACCCAATTCACAGTGTCACACCCACAACGACCCTTGCAGATTAGCGGGGATCGGACCCACGTACTTGGGTCCATCATACCTTCTGATCCTCGCAGCTTGTTACTTACTTACGCATTGCAGAGTTGATGAGTCAGAGGAACGAAAAACAGATATTTCTAAGGCATATCTGCAAAGTAACTGTTTTTCGGTAAGGTTAGGACCAGTATATAGATATAACATTTTTACTCGAAAGGGCAAAAACTGTCGTAAAAAAATCTTTTTAAGGCAGTACTTCAGTCAGCTGTGAGATGTGCAGCTTTATGGATCGAAAAAAGAGGTCGAAAAGTTACTTTTTTCCTCCTAGGACTCAAAAGTGCCCATTTTAAGAAAAGGCTATTTTATGTCGGTACCGAATACATGAAGGACTAAGAGTCGTCGTACGGACGTCAAATGTCCCACTTTTTGACGTCTAAATTTTGTCTCATTTCTCTTTTGGTCCCTTATGGACGTCCTTCAGGGTTGAGACAAGATTTAGAAGTCAAAAAATGGGACATTTCAGACAACTTTGAGTTCTGTGAGTTCTCTCAATGATCCTAAATCGGTTCAAATATGGCGACTCTTCGTGTTTTCTCACCGATGCGACAGCGACATCTGGTGAAATTTTAGAAAAACTGTATTCAAAAATCACAACACGTAGCATGGGAGAGGCTGTCATCGACTTACCCGGTTCTTCTTACAGGGGACAGAACAAGCTTGAAAAAGCTTGAAGCTAGCTGGTGTACCGATTTCACGACCTGCTAGTAGTCGATCGACGTCACAACGGTATATCTCGTAAAGAATTTAATATAATCTTGAGTAAACCGCATTTATTAACAATAATAATTCTCGCTCGCCTTCCGCCCTCGCCTTTAGGGTATATATAACACCGTTTGGGGTAGTTGGACGGTCGGGTAAAATCCTCGATAAATCATGATTAGACTTTTTTTATTATTCTTTTTCTTCTATTATTTTTATGATCTTTTTTTCTAACGTCTCAGAGACCGCTGAAGCGAGTCCTGCTCGGAGGCCAGGCTCATGGTTCAAATAATGATAATAATAATAATGCAAAAAACAAACAAGAAAAAGTATAAACGTCAGGTTGTAATTGATGTTGTTGATAAACCAGACTCGCCGCCGGGCCTCCGTAATGCCTCATTATGTCAGGGTGACGAAAAAAAAAAAATTTTTAATTATAGGAAGTCGAATGATTTAAGGGCAGGGTGAATCTTACCCATTTTAGGATGTCTTAAGACTTCTGAAAATGGTGAATAAATAAGATCGCAATGGAATTAAAAAACCTTGGGACCATTTATAGGACCTCTAATTTACAAGAATTGGACGAAGAATAATTTCATATACATTCAATAAATAATGTAATTTTAATATAATTTTAATAGGTTTGTTGAACTTTTAATTCCAGGCAAAAATGGAATAGAATTTAATAATCACACGGTTAGAATTGGTGGGATTCGGAAAGTTTTAATCGTACATTTTTATTCATCGGAATTTTTCAACCCTTGCCCGTTCCACGCTGCGGTGGATGAGAATTGAGAGTGCATACACCGAGTGCACTGGGATATACGCGATGTTTACGGTATGTGTGTAAACCCGCGTACATTTTATCTATGTACACGTATTATTATCGCGATAAAAGTTTTCGCTTAGAATTCTGAATATCCGGCTTCCCAACAGTTCGCAACGAAATACCCTGCGTAGGTATTCGCATACTAAAGGATATCTCGCTATCTCGCTTTCCCAATCCGCCACGCTCCATTCAACCGGGTTATAATAAAAGCCGTGTAATCCATCTTAAACTAGAGTTTTGATTAAGGACGTATATGAATAGAATGTACCGGATACTTTACCGAACAATTTGCCCACCTTGATATCGATATTCCCTTTAATACCCCGTCTCCGAAAGGAATGTCGACTAATTCGAATCTATGCGAGCCAAACTCAGATTATATCAATCATTCAATCATCATTTTCACTTTTCAGTGACGATATCTGGCTACAACCCCTGCAGAAAAATTTTAGGCCTTCCTCAACAAAGAATGAATCAGTTCTTGATCAAAGTTTGAATTATTGGTACTAATTGAGGTACTTTAATTCATTCACTTCGCCTAGTCAGCGGAAAAAAAGTATGAAAAATGACTCAAGAAATCGGTATAAGTGATCAATCACCGACATTTAGTGAAAATTTATTCGCGTCACCGAGCTATAAACAAACTCTGATTTTATTTTGTACAAACAAGCCTGTGTGTGCACAATGTCAACAGTTTTATAAACTGTACAAACAAAACGTTGGCTCCGGATGAATTTCGAATTTGCATCGCAAATCGTCGCAGCCTCAGATCCCCCAGTGCATATAATTAACGCGAGATCGTGCCAAATCGCAACCAAACAATTGAATGTGACGCAAAGTCTCTTCTTCCACTAATTGATCAAATGATGAAGAAAAAAAAATCACAGTCAAAATATGGTTTCTTCTGAACGATTTCCAAATTCTGCAAATCTGATCATTGAATTTGTCAGTGGTAAAGCTGATTCAGATGCAATAATTAATCACCGCGCAATCACGAAGTCTGTACATAATTCTGCTGTCGACTGGTACTGCAGTACCAGATTTCAGACGGATCATTATGCGTTATGGTGGGTGGACGATGCGATGTGGTCAGTGATCAATAGCCTAATTATTAACGGCATCGACATAGTTCCATGAAAATTTGATACGCCGGTGATCTGTGAGTCAGACATCAATTAGTATCGGGTCAAATTCAGGGTTGGTACTACACCACAAAGTTTGCCGAATTTCTTTCTGTATTCCGAATTACAGTGGATGAAGTTCCGTCTATATCCACGACCCCGTGAGATGCCCAAGCTAAATTTGAAACTTTGACGAACATCCAGACGCGCGGTGTTTCAGTGGTTAAAGTTCGCCTTGTCTGATCTCAAAGCAACCCCCTGCCACCACAGGGTCTCAGAGATCAGAGAATCAAGTCGTCCAATTTCTTCAGACGCTTGCGACAAGGCGAAGCAATGATCGAGGTTATATCGTTAGAACGATGAGAAAGATTTCTTGAAAAAATCGTCAGTGTCGAGGAAAGGAAATAAAATTAACGATTTCTTTCCCCCATTATATGATTACAGGAGCAATTTTCGAGCAGGGAACAGACGAGGTACAGTCGGCCTTCAAATTCGCGCTGCACAACCACAACGAGAACGTAACCGGACGTAGGTTCGAGCTGCAAGCTTTCGTCAACGTCATCAACACAGCTGACGCCTTCAAATTGTCTCACCTCAGTGAGTAGATCTCGATCATTTCATCTGAGCAGGATGTCAATTAATTTTCAAGTAGCTACAGAGGACGGTGTTATCTTTGAGTCGAATTAGCAAAAATAGAAAAATTAATCAGTGAGGATCTATGAATTGGCTTTTTTCATCGTATCTCGACAACTGTTGATCCTATCGTCACGGATGTCATTACAAAAATTCAAGCTTATTGAATTCTCTACAACAAAGGTTCCATAGTCTTTGTTCGTATCTTTGATACTTTTTGTGTAATACAGGGCTGAAAGTATCGATATTTGTATTTCCCATCCCAGGCACCTTGTGAGAATTATGTGCGTATTCACTGGTGTATTAGAGACGAACTATCGAAGATACGAGAAAAACGTATTCAACCTTTGTTGTAGAGAATTTAGTAAGCTTCATTTTTTATAATGACCTTTGTGACGATAGGATCAATATTTGTCGAGATATGATGAAAAAAGCCGCCCTGTAATCTATAATCAAAAAAGGCGAAGCTCAAAATCAATGGCGATATGAGAATGAGATAGATTGTGGATGCAATATATAGTTCCAACTGTGATGTTGCTGATTACCCGCAACTGATAAACTCCACTGCTTCATAACGACCAGGAGTCTCGTCCTTGTCGAAATCGTTTTCAACCGAGTTTACCACGGTATTTTGGGATGATTCCAAGATCCGTATACACCATTTAGTAAAGCTTTACTAATTGTATTAATGCTGGTTGAATTGCTGAGATCAAGGCTCCGGTTATAATCCCATGCCAAGCCTAGAGGTCCGCGACAAATTCATTACTGTATCCGAAACTACAAAGCGCGACCTCTGGCTCAGCTGACCCGGGGCTTACGGTTTCACACATTGTACATATATATATATAGTCTTCCCTTCAGATCATGTTCCGAGTCACGCTTTGTTGCTCGGGGCCTAACGCGGTTCATTGTATCACAGTATCGCGCCGTTATCAATTATCATTCGACCACAGCTGCCAGCTATGAATGTCGCTTTGACAGATTCAACTTCCTCTCTTCTCACGACACGAGGATGAGGATGTCGCGTTTATCCGATACACCGACAGGTGCTGCACTTCTGAACCGGGAAAAAATTTAATTTCAAAATCGAGCACGTTTTCAATTACGACCGGTTCGTTCAAAATTGCGGCCATTTCATGTCTCACATGCAGCTGTAGCGGGCAGAAGATTCGAGTGGAATCACACCTCAACCTCAGCGAGATGATAAAGCGAGAGGAAAAAAAAACTGCAGGAGGTGGTAACGCGTTTCGTAATTGAAAAAATGGATTTCTTTCCCTCTCCTTTTTTTTATTCACCCTACAATCAACGGAGCTGAACCGTTCGAAATTTGTAGAAAAATACCTGACGCTGCAGAACCAAACGCAAAAAGAAAACACGAGGTATTAAATTTCATGCATTTTGCTCGCATCCATCACCGAAGCTTTTTACCGAAGAGAGTCGGAGAGAGAGAGAGAGAGAGGAAGACTGTAGGTACCCGATCAATAGCGAGCTTTCACCCTCATCGAACTATTTTACGGTGAAAAAATTATCGATCCTGCGCTCTTAAATTTTTATTAATGACGACACTTGGGGTAAATCAAAACGAGAAGATACGGGTAACCATACACTCCTCGGCGCATATTACGTGACCGCAATTCATCATTTTTGCTCCACACATGCATGTATAGTTTAATATCTCCACCCCCGGTTCCTACGGTGGTTCGGCTGGGTGCGGACGACGGTAAATGTGTACGAAGGGGGGAACCCGAGAGGCTGGAGCCGGCCAGGGGCGGCATAAATCTGCCGAGGGCTCCCTGGGGTGGCTTTTCCTTCCTCGCCATCCCCCTTCTCCCCTTTCTCTCGGTGTTGAGCCAGAGACGCGAGATGAATCCGGAGGTTTCGATTCACGGTTTACCCCCATATCGTGCGGAACCTTCGAGGGAATCCGGTGAGAAAATAAGGCCGCCATCTCCATCTCTGCTTTATTGCAAGGAGGAATTGCACACCGACCAGATCCTCATTCGCGTTACTTCGAAAAACAATCGGACAAAATTGGGTACGAGCTAATGACCGAGTCGAACGCTGCGTGATCGATCAGAGTCAATCACACTGTTCTCGGCCACGGCTTTTGTCCGCGAAAGTGATTATCGCGGTACGGGCCGGATGTAGGGATGCTGTATAACATTAGTTCGAGGGAACTCTGTGAATAGCGAAGGCTATTTGTTCAGCGGAATGACGGGTGGATGGAGAACCTGCACCCGGTGGCAGCGCGTCATTTCCGATCGCCATTACTCAGTACTGTTACATCCCTCGTACCTGATACCTAATGTCTTGGGAGGCTTCAATTGCCCAAAGTTGATCGCGGGGGTTGATCGAGGGGGCCAAAGTTCATTGCACATCGAAGAATAGAATTTTTCAAAAATCACTTGTCGCAAGGTTTCAGGCACACGGTTGATCCGATTATCTCTCTCGACGTCTCATTTTCTTCGTAGAGCAACCCTTCGTCGTTTGAATGAGGGAAATTGTAAACAAAAAATTTTTGACCAAGTTATCAGCAAAAGAGTGACCAGACCATAACTTGTCACAGGATTTTTTTTTCTAAGTTTCCCTCATTCACGTGATGAAGAATTGCTTCCCGAAGAAACCTTAAACGACAGGTGAATTTTAAAGTGAACTTTGGATCAGATATTATTGATTTTTGGAGTATGTAGTAATCAAGTTAATCAGTTATTGCGGATGCTCGTGTACACAGCGCACTCAAGCGGTCCGGAGTATAAGGGTATTACGTTTTTCATTTAAACTTTTGAATCAGGTCGACGTCCTTGCTATTTCAAAGTTTTTAATCATCTTCATTTTTGCCGAGTTTTCTCACAATTTGTGATACCATCTCGCGTCGGGTAAATTCGATCTTGAAACGAGGTACGAGAAGAGAAAAAAAGAAAAAAAAATTCAGCGAGATTAAATTGTTTATAAATAGCAAACAACAACCGATTTGTAACTCGATGGGATCATCGAAGTCGCCACTCGATCTTCGTAGTCGAGCCAATGATACTCGAGCGAGGGTCGTCGGGCTGCTAAGTAGCTGAGGGTAGTTCAGGTATAGCCACATAGGAAGATAGTTCCAGTATCTCCCTCACACCAATCTCTGCACACGTGTCGATGGTGTACATGTACGTAGCTACTGCACCCGAGGGTTTGTGGGAGTGAACCGCGCAGAGTTAACAGCACCCGCGAGAGCCACCCTTAAAAATCTTCATCCCATTGGGAGTCGGGACGACCTCGGGTGTGAAGAAGGAAAAATATATATGGAAAACCGGTACGGAGACTCGGGGACCCTATAACGATCTAATATAAGAAGAAGCCTGAGATTGACAAGGGGTTGGAACACCTTATATGGTCAGAGATAACTATTTTTAACTTCCCTTTTTGGCTTTCAAGTGCGGAAAGTAGACGATTGTCGCCGTGCGCATGCGCAGTGTTTCCTCTTTTTCACTGTTCTGACATAGGGTTACCTCAACTCATGAACTTTGTTAGCACGTCTTAAAAGCTAGGATGTATTTAGACAGAAGAGATGACCGAGCTGAGTAATAATCGCGACAGGGAAAACTCTTCAGGCATCAATTAAGAGTAATGTGGGGTTGAGGAATGGAGTCAAACATCAGCTTTCGGGCGCATTGAGTGAACTTTGGTATAGAGCTTTTACTCAAACTACATTTCGTGGCTGAACTACGGATCTCAAACTCCTGAGGTTCTCAAGAAGTTTGTAAATTTGTAGGTAGTCGAACGGTGTAATTAATATTGACTATTGAAAAGTTCTCTCAAAGTGAGAGAGAGAGAGAGAGAGAGAGAGCGAAGTGGAATCGATTTCCATTACTTTTAATTACACCGGCTTAGTGAAATATCTCAATATCTCTCCCTTAACTCCCACCATTGATGTAATTCTCATATAATCCCTCGATGTAGCTGTACATATACAAATCCAAAGTTATCAGCTCTGTGAAAAACTTAACGAAGCTGATTGTTCAAAAATTTCTCACTCCATGTTTTTGTTGTTGTACCAAATTTATTAACCGAAAGCTCGTTCCGAAAGCTTGTCACTGCAGAAAACTCTTTTGATAAACTTGAAATTAATCGTTGCAAGCTCAATGGGTCCGATCCCCCGCCCAAATTACATAACCACAAGATATTTTAATGGGTGTGTAAAATCAAGCCTTCGATAACCCTATTGTCAACGAAAATACTTCACCGCATAGTTCAATAGTTTCATGCGTATAGAATTTTGCCAGGGATCCTGGGAAGGCCTGACCAACACTGCGTCGTGAGCTGACAACATGTCCTCGAACACTGCACGAGTCTGCGACACCAAAGTGCTGAAAATATTCAGGACGGTAATAATTCCTGTGCCGCAGGAAAGCAAAGCAACTGCATGGAGCGGTCAATCCCTCAGATGCTGGTAATTAATGTATTCCTTGGGTGGTTCAAACTTCCCTGTACTCGCCCCTAAATAACCGGGTGGGTCCTCCCTGCTATGTATTCATAGCCCTCGACCCTGAGGGCCTGGTGGTCTCTTCTTCGGTTGGTTTTTGTCACCGGTCATTAGGAACTGCCCCGCAAATGTCTCCACATGAATTCCAATGCTCGACTACTTGACGCCACGCCCTAGTCCTGGAGCGAAAGGGTCGCGACACTGGAGTGTTTTGTCCAGTATTTTCGTAATTTACTCGTTGAATTTAATTGGACGACGAATTAACAAACCGTATCGTGAATACATTATCGGAAGGATAAAAGTGACCTGAAAGAGACCACTCTCTAAATTTTAATCAGTGAATAGTCACTGATCATCAGCGAATAGTCACTGATGCCTCCAGTTATAAGTATACCACTGGAAATCAGTGAAAAGGCACTGATTTATCCAGTGAATTTGAATAACTGATTCAAATAGTGAAATTTTCACTGATTGAATCAGCGAAAATTATTGGTTCTTATATATTTGATCCGGTTGAAGATATTCTCGAAACGGAAAGACAATATGGTATATTCGACACATTTTTGTTTCGCGAGTCTTTATTGCAAGTAAAGAAAAAACAGACTCCTAACGCAGATGAAACTTCTCCGTCTCCCATCTCTTTGGAGCGAGCCAAGACTGGACGCAGTAAGAAAACTTAACCTACCAAAAGTATCAGGAATTCAATGTAAGACAGTGAACAGCAATATTCACACAATTCATTGATTATTTGCAACTAACAAGCCAAATTGTGAAGAATTTTATAAATCCGCATGTGTACTTACGTTATGATTTTTACTGAACAGTTCACGTGGTTGAATCGACGCCCAAATCAGCACGCAACATATGAACGCGAACGATTTGGCGGTTAGACTCGGCGTACGCGGCGCCCCTAGCGTTCGTCACAAAAGTCACTGACGAAACAGTGAAGTTATGCACTGGTTTAGCAGTGGTAAAATCACTGCTGAAATGGACTTCACTGATACTCCAGTGAAAAAGGGTTCAAGTCACTGTTTCTGCAGTGAAATACCAAGTCACTGATTCAATTAGTGAAATTTTCACTGATTCAAATTTAGAGAGCACGTCACGGGTCCGGCTGCAGCTGTCCTCTGAAGGCGTAATTACTTCCCGGAAGGAGCTTTCGAAGTGCGTGCTTGGAGCAGAACTTGAAAAGTCCACAGAGAGTTTGCCAGATGCAAAGTTGCATAAGTTTTTAAAATGTGGCTACGGAGAATAAGCGGGGAGCTTAATCCGACCGGAATCGGGGAGCCAAGTGTCTGTTGGTGTTTCGTTTTATCTCGACATTTCTTTTCGTCCAAGGAGCCGAATAAAGGCTCTGCAGTCTTCGTCTTATTCTTCCTCTCATCCTGCCGAGAAGTCTAGAATTCGCCACTGAATGATTACCACTCGCGGCACACGGTTCCACTTCGCGAAAGAGAGAAAGAGATAAGGAAGAACCTGCAGAAAGCGGACCGATTCTATTTCCCCCTGACTGAGCTCTAAAACTGTGCTACTAACTTGAGATAAGGTAAAAATCTCGAATGCAAATAGTATGAAGGCCGGGGGTTGCTATCCGCGGAGGAGTCACGGCCTGTGACAATACGGGACTGACAAGTCGAGAAGTTTTCCGCCATTTCAAATCTCGCCGAAGTACCTTCACCCCGAGAATGGGTTGAATAAATTTCAGAATTCCACTCAAACAATAAAAGTATTGAGGAGACGGGGCTGGGCACTCCGCCGCTGGCAATGATCGTAACACGCAGCCATCCTCCGTCACACCTTTCTTCAGTTTTCCATCGTGATTTTCAAATTCACCCACATCCGTTGATGCGACGTTCCACTGATCCGCGATGGACAAAAGTTAAGAGCTTTGAATCGTGGCGAGGGAGGGTGAAAGTTTTTTTTTTACACGTTAGCACTTTCCTCTTGTTTCTCAAATTATTCTCTGTTCTTCTACTTTTCCTGGCGTGTCGTGTACCGTATATACTCTCGTTCTACGGGTTGATAACGAAGGCAAATTAAAACTTGGTGAGGAAAAGTTTTAGTCGAAAAGCACTTAAAAATATCACCGTTTCGGGCTTCGGAGTTTGCCACGTTTCAAGACAACCCCGAACCCGGAACCGTCGGAACCCTCGTCGTAACATAAAGAGTCGAGAAATGTACATAGTATGGCTATCGAATGTAGGCACTTTTTTTCCACTTCTTTTTCTTCTCATTTTTTGTTACGCCATTTCACTCTACAAACTAAAAGGGTCTGGTAATGGTAAAGAACATACAATCGCAAAGGACGACCGACCCGGGAGCTTTTAATGATGCTAATGGTATCGATCACGAAACAGAACTCCAAACCGACCCGCTGAGTATAAGCCTTTTTTTGGTTCGCCACTTTCAACGCAATCGGTTACAGATAACTGTTTTCTTTTTGGGACAAGATTAGCTACGGAAAGTTTTCATCACGAAAAGGTGCCATTTTTTTTCATGGATACCGTTTTCAGTTCTGAACAAGCAGGTTTAGGCTGACTTTGAGCGAGCCTAATTGAACTTTTCATTACTTATTGTGTTTCCATATATTTTGAATTTCGCAAATTTGACATCAGATTCTTGATCAGCAACCCAAAAAAAAACCATGTGGTACCAAATTTCATTCAAATCCAAATCATTCGGGCAGTACTGAACCGATCAAAGCCAAAATCTGATCAGTTCTAAGTTTAGGAATGACAGAAATCTCATCAAAAAACAGCGAACAGCACACAAAACTTCAGCAAATGATAATCAAAATTCTAGGAGATCAAAAAATCTTCATATATTCCTGACAAACTATTCTTGTAGTTTAATTTTTTTTCTCTTTGTCTTTCATTGAATTCAATCGTGACTATGAATTTTAATCACGTTCTGATCGATGATAACCATCGTCTGTGAAGTGTGGCTAAATCTGCACATGGAATAGAGACACAGTGGTAGGTATACGGTACGCATCAGTTGCCATTTTCGAGATTGCAATCTCTTTCGAAATCGCTTGGTCGAGGGATATATACGCTCGCAGTTCGGAGGCCCTTTCGTGTCCCGTGACAGGATTTCCGCCCCAATAAAAGGATTAACCGGACGAGGGTTAATCCTATTGGAAGGACCTTCCTCGCGCCCTCCGCGACCTCCCCACAGTCTGATTAGTCTCACACTATCACCGGACTCACCTACGTTCCCATTCATCCTGGTCCCTCGTCCTCGCGTCGCGGGCTCTGATACGATAACGAAAAAGTATTCTGTTTCAAATCACTCGCCAACTAATTTCGGACGTTCGTTGTCCCAGAGGAGGGATTCGTAAGACGCGAGAATAACCATTATAGTCGGTATTTATCACGATTACAAAATCTGCTTTGCAGTGTTGGGCGAATTTGTAATCAATTGATTACAAATTACAATTTACAATTTTTAATTTGTAATTATACCGAAATCTATTAATCGTTACAATTCGAAAATGTAGAAACCAGTGAATGAACACGTGACAGTTTTTACTAGTTTTTAAGGATCTCAATCGTTAATTTTCAACTATTTTATGCAACATCACTCGCTCTGTCTATTGAATTTAACTAATCAAATTTTGAGAAATAAATTAACGTCTTTTCACCGACATCTGTCACATTGATTGTGGTGTCAGAAGTGAGAACCGCGTCGAGCTTTGTGAAAAACAGCAGTGTTCAGTACAATATTATTATATATTATTTAAGGAATATTTCCCCGGATTGATTAATTTTATATTTATATAGTTCATATTTGAGACTTTTTTTACCCCCCCATTTTTTTAATATGCGCCAATTCATTGTTTAATGAAGAAAAATTGACTATAATGTAAGAAATAGATCGTTGAATGAAAATTACAAGAATTTCCCATAAAATTTCAAAATTTGGAAAACACAAGGGACGATTAGATAGTAGCACACAGAAATATCTGCGACCAGTAAATGAAATCCGTGTTATTTATCTTCACAAATTCATTCAAATGAACTACAGGAAATGAAACGATAAAACAACCCAGTGAACTGAAATTAGAACTTTTTTCATCTGTATAGTTTCAATTCTCTGATTTCTACGAATCCTGTTGAAATTCAGTTCAACTGTCGACCATAACCGATGACGACTTTGCTTTTCACTGCAGGTTCTGCTGTTCGTTCAATTTGGATTTCGGAATCCTCAAATAAATTCAATCATCACCCGGAAAAGTAATTTTTTCCGAAGCGAAGAACAGGAGAAAAGTCCTATCCGCTCTTCCACAAGTAGCATCAATGCTGCGGCGTTCATTAACTGGTGCCTCTACCCCAACGTATTTTTCAACGTTGTTTTCTTCCGAGCATCGCGAGGCCTTTGAATTCCAATCTCGATTGATCGGACGGGGATTCAGTCTGGGGGAGGATTCGCCTTTGAGTTTACGCAATTCTTGTGGATCCCAGCCCCTTTCCCGGAGGCAGCGCGTGACGTGTGATCTTGGCGGTCGGCAAGATGTAAAGTCCTTCGCACGGCCGAGCCAACAAATCCAATCTTGTCCCTTCGGGAAAACGATGCCAGAGACACGGAGAAGAAGAGAAAACGAACAAGAAAAAAGGAATATGGCCGCTGCTGCAGGACGACGTGGAGCACGAAACGAAACCACCACAGGGTCGTAATCGCCGTGATTCCAATTCAGAATTTTCATCAATTGTATTCGAGTATGAAACTGCGTCATTGTCTCCAGCCTCAAGCTCTTATCAGTTGATTAAACGTTATAATAGCGGTTGGAGAGCAGATATCTTTCGTCTTCGACAATGCCGTCGTGATCAATAGACCTACATTCGTCGATGACGTGCATACGTATTTTGCACCAGAATTACTGGTCTCCTAGATCGAAACAATATTTGACTGGTCATATTTTTCGATAAAAATTGTTAAAATTCTATGAAACGTGAATATCACACGAGTAAAAATGCTTCTGGTGGCTTATGACGTCAGAATAGCCAATTTGAGTGACCCAAGGCATTCTTTCCGATAGAAAGCTGGAAGTAGCGGAGATAATAAGCGAAAAATTATACGACCTTATGGCACCAAAATCACCTTTTTTTGTTACTCATGACGAGTGATATAAAGATGTTTGACACCCTTGACTTTAACTAGTTGTTTGTCACCTGACCATATTGGTGTTGGCAATCGTATTTTTGGCAGACGAGGAATGATACAACTTTACTAACGATAAGCGCCACTCCCTGTTACTGTCAAGGGTTTGGTTCGCGACTTGAATTGAGGTCTGTGGGATTAGAGGTTGTTCATCCCTTATCCCTTATTCTCTTGCACAAGTTCAACGGGTTATTCGGTTTTGGAAGGGAAGGGATCATCTCATCGTCACCGCAGATCTACCAGAATTTGTAGACACTCACCGTCAAATTAGGAACTCACTCGTTTTCGAACCGAATTGGGTCGTTAGGGAGGACTAAATATTGATAAATCGAAAAAATTTAGCCAAAACCAGCTGCTACTAATGGCTTGCTGATCCTTCAATAACCACCATATATACCGCATGGAACAAAAGCTATTCATTTTCCGATCCCCTCAGGCTCGGCCATTCGTTTTTACACAATTCGATCTGCAGATGTAAAGCTTCATTTGGAAAAAAGAATAATAAAATCTGCTTCGTTCGAAGGCCAGTCGGTCGGATATTTTCAATCGACATAGTGTGAAATTTTCAGAACACAATTACTTCCTTCAAGTTAGTTCAATTATTTTAATAATATATTGACAGTAGTATGGAAAAGCTTTCCACTTGAAATTCCGAATAGAGAATTTGTTATCTTTTACACTGAAGCTGAAAGACAGAAAATATGTTCTTTCAAAAGCAAAATCAGATATCATATTCTGCCATACCTACTGACGTCAATATTCTATCATGGTCAGTGAAATTATACTATCGCAAGGATAAGGATGATAATAAGAGCGATCGAGCGATTAGGAGATGAGCTTTCCCGTTCAAGTTGGATGCGTGAAATATTAATCACAACCATCAAGATCAGATAAAGTCAATAACTGAGGTATCATAATCCTTCAGGTTTTTACGAGATATGATGCTCTCATACCTACCGTTGTCTGTCCCACAGGTAGGCTAAGGATAATTCTCTGACTGATTTTAAAAACGAGGTGGAAAAATAATCAGCCGATACGAATAAAAGGACGAGAATAAACACATTTTCCAGTATAAACGACAAGGATTGTAATTTAGAGAGTATCAGAGAACGAGAATTTCAATGAGGTCGTTTTTTTTTATCCAAGATAAAAAATCACGTACAAACTGATACATGATGATAATTCATTGAGCTCTCAATATTATCCTCAAAGATAAATCTTACGCTGTACATAGTAGAAACAAGAAGGAATTTAATAAATTTTTTTGTGTTTTGTTTAAATTCTTCAATTATTGTGGAAATGTGAAGGAAAAACTGTGAAATCTGATTTCGAAATAGAATGATTTTGTGAAGGATAGAGAAAAAAAAAATATTGAAAGTCTGCATCTTGAACTAACTTTATTTCGAAAACGAAAAAATAGTTTCAAATCGTTTTGAAAATTGTGGACACGATGAAAAAAAAAAAAATAGTTATGATTACTCTGTATAATCTTCGTACTAATAAATTTGAAATTCAGACACTATTTTTTACACCATTGGTATTCAAGTTTCTACAAAACGGTTCCATGATGTAACTTTTCAATTCAATATAAAAAAAGGCAAAAAAGTTTTCCAAAATCACTGTGTTACCGTTTTTATTGGCGTTTTTTGAAAGCTCCTTCGCTAACTTCGATGGCATTTGAAGACCATAATTTGCAAGATAAAATTAATTTTTGTTATTTTCTTTGAATAAAGCTCGAATCTTGTGTTATTTGATTAATCATAATCAAGTTTCAAGAGGAACAGGAAAAAGTATAATTTCATAAAGTAACCTATGCCATTCGCAGATCCCAACACCACGAATAGACGAACCGTTACCAAGTTCGCGGTAAACAGACTCGTAACTGAAAAATAAAAAAAAACTCACAACCAATGGAATCCACAGTATAGAAACGAGATATAAAGTTTTCCGCGTATACCGTTGGTCGCAAAGTTTCACAGCTGCAGCATTTTCGTTCGAATCAATCGCCACTGTGATTCCTTCTCTTCTTTATAAATTTCCTCATATTCTCGTTATTTTTAACATCCCGTTTCTCTGTTTTCAGAGAAAATAGTATATTGTGCATGTATACTCCGTGCCGGAATGTCCACATTCCAGCACTGCTCTCGGCCGGTAAGGGAATCAGCCATTTCGCGCACCCTCTACCGTGCGCGGAGTCGAACTTCCCATGCAGGTGTTACGAAAAGGAAGTTATTGTGATCACCCCGAAAATGAAAATTTGAGTTTTCACTAAATCTTCACGTTTCGAGGTCCAAAGAATCACCTCCGACTATTTTCAGTTTGACGTCTGGGTGTGTGTTTGTGTGTATGTGCGTGACCACATTTTTGTCCGCGCGATATCTCGAGAACGCGTGGTCGGATTTCGATCAACTTGGGCTCAATCGACGGGGCTTTTCTTAACTTAGAACTGATTAGATTTTGGCTTCGATCGGATTAGTACTTTTTGAATTATTCAAATAACAAAATTCTAAGAAACACAACAAAAAGGACGATATCTTGAGAACGAATCAACGGATTTCAATGAAATTTGGTACCATATGGTTTTTTTGATCGCTGATCACGAATCTGAAGTCAGTTTTGCAAAATTTTCATTTGGCGTATTCGATATGCTGCAAAAAAACTAAAAACATTTGGATTTGGTTGAAACTTGGTACTCGTAGGTTTTTTGGGTCACTGATCCCGAATCTGAAGTCAGATTAGCGAAATTCAAAATGGCGAGTCCGATTTGCTGGGAAAAATACTAAAAACATTCGAAATCTTACGGAAATTTGTACTCGAAGGTTTTTTGAACCGCTGATCAAGAATCTGAGGTCAGATTTACAAATTTCAAAATAGCTGAGAACAAAATAAATAACGGGAAGTTCGAAGGCTGGCTCATAGTCAGCCCAAACCCGCTTGTTGTCCATTTTAGACACATGGAAATATTATCCCTCACCAAAAATCTAGCAGAAACAGTAGGCGTTTCTTTTTTCAAGTCTTCTGCTCTGAATTTTTTAAGGATTCAAAGAAACGGTTCAAAAGAACGCCGCTGAAAAAAGGCAGCGGTTAAATAGGATAAACAGAGATAATGTCAGGGTCTCGTGAGAAACCAAGTCTTCGAGGGGTTGTGGCTGGGTCGAGGCGGGTATATTAACCCGGACTCTTTGTGTGCTCGACTAATATTTGTCATTTGGGTTTCAGTCCTCTTATTCCATTTCACTTTCGCGTAAAGCTATTTTTATGAGAAGCTCGTTTTCGCGGCTATTGCACTACTACAAAGCCTACGACAGCTATTTCTCTCGCTCGTATGGCGACCTGGCCGTCTGCGCCGTTATCTTGCCGGATATATAACGGTCCTCTATTCCGCAGATGAAAACTCGGGGTGTGATAGTCGTCCCCTTGAAATATAACCCAGCGATTCTTGATAGAATTTAAACGAAGTAGGGGGATACGAAGGAACCGAATTCCGAGACTCTGTGGTTTCAATAGCTATCAAAGCTTGCGGATTCTGAGAAAAGCTCGCGAATTTTTCGCCGGATTCTTGTTCCACTGAATTATCGGTTTTTCTTTTTCTTTGGCTGGACAGATAACGAAACCGACATTTCTGCCTCGTGCGATACATCGAAATTCCGTTTGTATTACCGTGTGATATCCGGAAGTGTCCTAAAGCCACAGTCGAGAAATTTGAAGAAGTGGGGTTTTTCTCGGTGTATAAATTTCGAGAGAGAGAGAAAAAAAAATACTCCTGCTCAAAACCAGCGGGTGTAATATTTTTGTATTCTTAGCCACGCGAAGGTCCTCCATCAGGATCACGACGTCCTTTTTAAGGACCTGTCTTCTTTAGCACGACCCATCTACCTTACTCTCCCAAACGTCTACTACGCCAAGTACTGTCAGGTTCATGCCATTTTTTTTTTTTTTTTTTTTAGGATTTCAACGACCAGAAGGAAACGTAACGTGAAACTTTTACGTCGGTCACGCGCTATACTGTAGCCAAGAGTGAAAGTTTCTTCATCCAATTCGCCATGTCGAAAAAACGGACGAGAGTTTACAAATTTTATCCTATTTGCATAAAAATTGGTAATACATGAGTTTTTTTTTTTTTGTATCTAATCACTAATTTTTAATACGAATTAAAAATGATCGTCTCAAACGGTGAGGAAAAAAATCATCACGTTGTTTTTAATGATTGAACGCAAAATGAAGTTCGGGGTTAAAAATTGACGATGATTCCCACTTTAGGCAGAAAAAAAGTTTTATTCGAATTTGTTGAGCAAGTAAATTTTTATTAGTGTCAACCAAATTATATTTGTCACAACGAAAAAATTTTATTTACGTCAAATTTACTTATTTTATAGGTTTTTCATAGCGAATGAAATTAATATGTTTGTCGTATGAATAAATTTTTTCGTTTTGACAAACATAATTTGGTTGCCACGAATGAAAATTTATTCATAACCAATAAATTCTCTAGTACTTTCAGATTCAAATCAATCGTTTTTCTGGATCCACTAAAACTTTTTCTGGGTGTTTGAAAAAAAAAATGGCTACATTTGGCTACTCTGTTTTTTTTTTTTTTGTTTCATGTCCGAAGGTCCCTGATACATGAGAAATTTTTTTTTCGCAATGCTCATACCAATTTCCGTTGAGGATCGGTGATATATATATTTTTGTAATCGGATTACTTTGTGGGATTTTCTCTAGCTATTCCGAGTATTGAAATTTTTATGAACAAAAATCACCACGACCAAACTTCGACTTCCCGGATCGGAATAACGGATCTTCCATTTTTGCATCCGTCTGTGCCGCAAATAGGCGAAAAATGGCGGTGATCGATGGGTTAGTAAAAATGTGTTCGCCACACGGAAAGTTGCAAGTGAAATCTTCAGGGCTCGGGCGTAATCCGGATAAATGGAATTATAATCCGCAGTACTTCTCCCCACTCTTCGTCGAATCTCTTTCTTTGCACTTCCATCAGCGCAGGTATATTAATACGGTTCTCGGCTTCTGGCTTTTGGGCGAAATCTTGAAGCAAATGTATAAAAAGACCTCTCAAGAAATCTTTTTGCTACAGCCGAGGTGCTATTGAAATAATTCTGGATCCTTCTCAGTTTTTTAGTGGGCCTCTTTCAGCTATAAAAATTACATAAAAATGATACCTGCATATAAAACCTGAGGGGGGAGTAGAAAAAAAGAGAAATGACAATGCGTATATCCTCGCTGATGACAGGGTGCTACGTATTGTTATGATTCTGGGTAAAAATTAATTCCTTGGCAATTATGCATGGACTACTTTATTTTAATTATTCTTTTATGCCCGCTTGCTCGCCGGAAAGTTGTTTTATTCGAGTTTTGTACCGAACAGGCATACACCAGTCCCTTGTACAGAGGCAGACAGACGTTGCGAGAGCTCATTGTGGAACCCAAGGGGGTACTTATATTCATAAGCATAATGGGGCACGCTGGGGTTGCCGAGGACGACGCCAGTCACTTTGATATATGGACCACTTGGTCCACCTTGGTCAGCATCGTCTCTTCATTTAATTCATATCTCACCAGAACAATTTTGTGCATTGTGTTGCATAAGGACGAGTCTGTACAACAGGCCTCGTATATATCTTCTAAAAATGGTATGAATTTTGACCATCTGCAATGGCCATGACAAGATTTTTTCACTGTTTTTTACCATTTGTCTATTCAGATTTTCATACAGCAGAGTCGCATTTGTTTTTTACTCTTCCACTAACGATTTTGGTAGAACTACTATTTTGTGCTGGGTTTTTGACTCAGAAAAATTTCCGAGTTCCCAGCGAGGATTTGAACCCACGACCCATGGATCCGTAGACAGGCCTCTTGTCCGCTCAGCCACCGCGTCTCTCGTGGGAGTTTGTACAGCGCTAATACTTATCATGTGCATAATCCACAAATTCGTGAGTGATCTTATTTTGTTAAAATTTATCTTTAAGCGAGAAATATGAAATTTTTTACCCCCGTTGCGGTTCTTTGTCACATTGAAGGCACACAGGGTATAAAGTACCCCGTACGTGAGTCCAGAAGTTATCGATGTGCAGTATCGATACTTTAACTAACCGAGTTATCGTATAATATTATACCCAGTTCAGTTGATGCAGTATGTACCCGATCGTGGGTAACAATGTAGCCAAAGTTTCTCTGTCAGGTTGAGTAGTGAAATTACTGTAATTACACGGCCAATAATTATCCGAAACTGCGTACCGAGGTTGTGGAGGTAATTGTTGATAAACTATATTTTCCTATATTTTCCACGCAGGATTGATGCAGGCGATTAATATACGTGTGATGCTATTAATGATAATCGCGGCGTTATCGTGACCCCGGAAGGTTTGCCTACCCTTGTGTTTATCAACAACGGAGCGACTAACCGTGCCGAAACTATCATCACCGAACCATTTAACTTTGCCAAGTTTCCGCTATCGCAAGAGCACTCGTACCGATCTGGGTATACAATTTCGGAACAAACACCCTGCAATGGTCTCTGTGTGCAGAGTTCGGCGGTGTAACCACCATGGAGCACCCCCATCAGGGTTAGTTTGCTCTCTGGTCACGTACGGGAACGGCTACCGCCCGGTGCATGGATAAGGTTACTCGCACCTTCCACCCACTCGGGAGGCATCCAACAATTGGGCCACATACGTAGGGGAAACACTAGGAGAATGCATCCCGATTATTCACTCGCGATAACTTTGTATATCGAAGGTTCGAAGGACGAGGTTCGAATTTTTTTTCTGATTCGAGCTCAAGAAGAGAAAATCGAAAAAATCGTCAGTCGTCTCTGGTTTTCCTCTTCTAAAAGCGAAAAACTTTATCGAATAAGAATTGATGTCATTTTCATAGCTCAGCAGCTCGATTCCTCGAGACGTTTGAAGGAGTTTGCAACCAACTGAATTTCGATTTAATCAACGTTATCACTCTCGTTTCGTTCTATTCATTTTCTTTTTCTTCTTTCGTCTCAATAACTCTTCTTAAAATTGGTTCGTTCGTCTCAAAAGGCGGCCCAAAACGAAGTGAGGAATGTAAATCGGGCTGATGAGACTCGCGATCGGTTCCTGAACGGAAGCATAAAAATGTTATTTCTCTTCGTGCGAGTCTAGGTGATGCTCTGAATCGGTATAAAGTTCGCCCTTTTCTCTCATCCATGGGATGACTTTTATTTTACTTTTATTGCCGACACACAACTTTTGCCCAGACAGTCATCTTGGAAGAACCGCGTTTCTCTCCACAAAAGTCGATAGAGTTAGAGTTTCTCCTAACGAAATCCTCGGAATTGCTTCCCACAGACGAGACAAGTTCGACATCGCTGATGTCAAGCTCAATTGGAAGTCCGATAGATAAATTTACCGACAGTCATTGAATCAAACCGATGTATGAACAGCTATGTCAGCTTATCGGCCTCGATCACACTTCCATCGAACAAAGATTTGCAGACAATTCACAAACTTTATCAAGCCAAATATATTTTCTCTTGTTCCGGAAAATCATTCTTGGATTCTCAATTTCAGTATGCAACCAGTTCACCAGAGGGGTTTATTCCATGCTGGGTGCAGTGAGTCCGGATTCGTTTGACACGCTTCATTCGTACAGCAACACGTTTCAGATGCCCTTCGTGACTCCATGGTTTCCGGAAAAGGTAATTAGATGCTGCGACTCATCGGGACCTCGACATTTTATTGATTGGCACCGCCTCGGTTGCCTTTTCAGGTCCTGACACCGTCCTCGGGTTTCTCGGATTTCGCGATAAGCATGCGACCGGACTATCATCGTGCGATAATCGACACAGTCAAGTACTACGGTTGGAAGAAAATCATCTACCTGTACGACTCCCATGACGGTAAGTGGAAGCTCATGCATTTCTCATTCCATCCTGTACAGTGCAGTCGAGTTTAAGCTAGACTTGTGCCTTTCTTGGTCCCGCGGGTACTACTTGCTAGGATCCTGCGAGGATGTAGGTATATGAAACTCTGAGTAAAAGTTTTCCTTCAGACTCCGCACCCTGGAAAATATCCGCGAGTTCGCGTGCCTGTACAACACTTGGAAAAAGATCAAAGGTAGAGTTAAGCTCTGCAGTTACTCGTTGGGCCAAACCGGTTCAAGGTTCAACTCTTACTTGGTATACTTTTGAAAGATGTTCTATGACTACGAAGCCGGTTATTCCTTTCCCTTGTCAACGTCATACCGAAAATTCGAGAATCGGATTGCAAATCCTTAGGATCATGAAAACGACGGGTTATTCGAGGAACGAATCAAGTCGGGGTATTTCGCTGGGAATCTGTGATGACTCAGAGGTTCTTGTATGATAAATTAAGTTGTCCGATCGAATCTCCGGTTTCCGCTCGACTCAACCTCAAATATTGGTGACTGTCGTCTTTGGGTTTACGCTAGACCGACCAAATCATTCATAAGACTTGGAGATTCGATGGTTTGGCTCATTGGCTTTGTCTCATTTCGTACGTTCCCGCTACATATATAGACACCGGAGAAATCCCGTCTCTCGAGGGAAATATACTCTCCTCCATTACGGATCGCTACGCTATCTGACGTTTTGATTAGACTATTAATTTTATTACTCTTAATACGAAGATCTCCCAAAGCCGTAATCATCGGTATTCGGAAATTTCTCATACCGTTGCTATAAGGAGACTGATTTTCTCATATCCTCATCATATCTATCACCCCCTTTATTAAAGATTCTCCGCGAAAAGTTTAAGTCAGCTGCTTGTCAAACACTTTTCGATTTCTCGATGTACATCCAATTTACATTCCGTTCGCACGAGTTCACGCCGACAGGTACAAGAGGGGACTCAAGGTCTTCGGAAAAACGCTGAAATATAAGCCTGGAAATACCTTAGCTGGACTTTTGCGAACGCCTTATTTGTGCTTCCAAAGAGCCGGTGGCAGGAAGCTGCGATTTATTGATTACACTTCAGGTTGGTAGGATAGAAAAACAAAAAACCCTAGGGTGAAAAGCCAACCATCAACGATGTGCGCATGCGCCAATTTCCTTTTCTTCACTGTTATGAAATACCTACGTTATGTTTGAGTTACGTCACACGATATTCGATGAAGATGAAACTTTTCATGATTATTTTGATCGTAATCTAAGAAATCACCGAAGGAAGTCGAATGTCGTCTTCTCGATGTCTGCTTGCGCCACGGTGACAAGATTGCTTGACAGAGAGTAGTAATTAATTACACGAAACGTCAATAAGATAAAATTTCGATTTATAACGTACCGACAAGTTATTATAAAATAGATACAGGTGATAAAAAATCACAATAAAAATCATGATTCCGATTGAAACACTATCTCAAATCGTTCAATGTGACAAAATCAAAATGTGTACATTGATTGGCGATAAATTCGATTACGTCATCTCATACACAGATAAGTTGTTGCGGTTATTATCATTATGGTATAGTTATTTTCTTTCGAAGACACAACAAAACACAAATGCGAATCAATCTTCCTCAAAGCGCCACTCGACTTATCTAATATTTTTATCATTGCTTACGGCGCAGAGGACATTGTCTTTTGTGGAAATGAAAATTTAATCCCACTGGAGGTGGAGCGAGCCCTTCGCGCACCTTGAACGAGGCGGAACTCGGTCTCTCGTCGAGGCACTATGGCTGAGAACATAAAACTTACTTCAAAGCTCCTTAGCGCGTGACGTACTGCAATAAAACGAAATAGCAATATAAAAAATTTAATCTAATGAAAGAATCTTGTTACACGAAGATCTAATTAGGATTTTATTTTCTCTTATAATCAGACTTGCCAGCAAAATTTTTGCACAAACCGATAGAATCTCTCGATGTGTGATTTTTCCAAATGCGATGTATGCCTGTCGGTCGAAATCTCCATGGGAATTTAATCTAGTACCATATACCGTGGCGCGAAGCGGACACACACGATTGAACGGTAACTCGATTTAACGTGACATACTCTGCTCTTGAAACGGCACAGGATGAAATATACGAGGGTTTCACCGCGTAGGGTTCAAATCCTCCCCTCGCACAACCCGACGCATGGATGAAGCGCGCCGTTCATACTCGAGACTCGTTAGATGATCTTAGATTTTCGGAAAAGTGAACGGAAACGAGTTAACAATCTTATGAATAAATATTTTTATATTGATATCCGATAGCCGATGGTGGCGGGTGACAACAACGGAAACCAGATTAGACCCCGGGTGCTTCGGGTAGAACGGCTGTGAGGGCTGCACCTGAGAATTGTTGGCGAAGGACCGAATGGCTGGATGCTGCAACGCCGAGAGATATGACGACAGAGATCTAGTTAGTATCTAGTTGCCGGTGGTAGGGTTAGTTATCTACGTCGGAGGTCAGGGGTCGTGCAATTTAGCGCATGGTGACTACCGCCGAACCGTCTCCATACCCTGTGCGACAATCTCCACCTGAATCTACATCTGAAACTGTAACCACGGACGAGACACTGGCACAATGCGTTGAGTTCATCATGAAGTTATGCCGCTTCGATCAGTGTCCGTGGAATAGACACAAGCTGTAAACTCCGGTAGTGGCCAATTTGCGAGACCGTTCAAATTGTCTTGGGGATTTCGCAAAGTCCCTTCGAAAGTTAACACCTCGATGGTAATCCTTTCGCGGTGTCAATTAACTATGCACTTGATCAACTGGGTGCAGAAGAGTCGCTGGAATTACGTTCGACATGTTCGTACCTGAAGAGTTGGACAATTTCTACACCAATGACTTGACCTTCGCGTTAGCAAGGCACTCAAATCGCAGAAACTAATCCGCACGTCAGATAGGAATCGACAATTGACAAAGCATTAGATTAAAGCATTCGATGTCGATTTTATAATTTCGGTTAACCAATCAATAATCATAACTGAATCCACTCAATCTGATGCTTCATCGAACATCGACTCGTTCCTCGAACCGATATACTTGGAATGCCGTTATTCATAGTGTTGATGAAATCTACACGCTCGAAGAAAAAGCGACTTACTATGTGTGGGTATATATAGAGTTTAGATTGCCAGGCAAAGTCTCCGTCTGATATCCCACTGGCGTGATGCAATGATAACTATCTGACTTGATTCAAAAAATCAACACTTCATCAATTCTTTGTCGCAGATTATATCACGATCGCAGTAATCAGTTACCCATTCGACTGATTCGATTGCTAAGTCCGTTTGCAAAGATGTTAACAGCTTCACTCCAGTACAAAATTGACCGTTCGTCGGTAAGACGTTAGTGCCACCAAGTGAGCTCGAATCCATGAATCGGTGGGGGAGACATCAACATCGTCGTAAATGTGTTAGAATAGTTCTCAGACCATGAGTCCTGCTGTGATACGTCAGGTATTGATAGGAGCATCATGTAAGTATCGCAAAGTTCCGTTGCCGAGTATCATCGAAACGACGTTTGAAATTTCTCCTTTTTGTTCGCAAAATCCGAACGACAGGTACGCTCGTCATGCTCGATAATGGTTTTCAAGACGGCTGGGCGACGCCAGCGATACCAAAACTCCAGGAACCCGGAGCGGACCTGATTGTGAGCGACAGTGAAGGAGGATGGGTGATAAACTGCTTGCATGTCGGTATAGCGTTCGGTCCGTTCCTCGCGTTGTACTTGATGGAAAAGATCGGCAGAAAGTGGACATTGATTCTGTCGGCTGTGCCGAAAATAGTGTCGTGGATTATGATAGCCTTCGCCACGGTTCCGTGGCACCTGTACGTAGCGAGATACCTGGCCGGTATCGGATCCGGTATAACCCTCACGGTAACGCCGATTTACATCGGCGAAGTGGCGAAGAAGAGTACCAGAGGACCCATGGGCACGACCATAGCCGTTATGATCAACGTCGGAACATTGGTCGTATATGCGATCGGTCTGTACGTGAGTCGGACGACGCTGGCTATGATTTGCCTCGTGGTGCCGGTCCTCTTCCTACTGACGTTCGTCTGGATGCCAGAGTCGCCTACATACCTCGTGAGAAAAGGTCGAATCACCGATGCAGAGATAGTCCTGAAGTGGTCTCTGGCCCAGGATGACGTGGAGAAAGAAATTGCCGAGATTAAAGAATACCTTTACAGGGATGGCGAGTGTATGGAAATAAACTTGCTCGATAGTATCCGTGAAATGTTCACGAGACGAGGAAACCGGAAGGCGCTGAGGATCACGATAATCTGCTTCAGCGGTCTCATGATGTCCGGAAACGTCCCTGTCCTCGCATACCAGACGTTCCTGTTCGAAGAGGCACAGGTCAACCTCTCAACCGAGTTCAGCGTCATCTTGGCTGGAGTCAGTCTGGTGGCTGCTGGATGGGTCTGTGTTTCGTTGGTGAAGTTCACCGGCAAACGGATGCTTCTCCTCATCTCGGCGCCGTTCACCGCCTTCTTCCTCGCAGCATTGGCTACATTCTTCACCCTCGAGGAATTCGGAATCAACGTCGACGCAGCGAACTGGATTCCGGTCGTTTGCATGATCGGTTACGTCGTATTCTACGCTCTCGGTCTCGACTCGATGGCCTACGCTTATCAGGGGGAAGTGTTCCCCGACAATGTCAAGGGACTGTCGGCTATGATATGCGCTCTCTACTACGCCCTGCTCGGCATACTCACCGTGCAGTTGTATCAGGTTAGTAAGGCGTTTATTCACACGCGTCCCTCCGACAGATTGAGAAGTGACCACATCTCAAGGTGGCCTGTTCCAGACATAGATGCGTGATAAGATAGGAGATTCTTAGAGTCTGTTATGTACTGAATTATACGAAAACGTTATTTCATTTGATTTGCAGGTACTGCAAGATGTCGGTGGAATTCAAGCTCCTCTGTGGTTCTTTTCGGCTTTTACGGTCGTGATATGGGTATTAATATACCTGATAGTTCCCGAGACCGAGGGAAAGAGTCTTGACGATATAAAGAGAGAACTTCACGAGGATAAAACAACGAAACAGATAATATCAAGAACTTCGAGCTACCTCTTCACGTGATCACTTGACAGGTTTATGCCATCGGCATGGAAAGCAGATTGAAATCAGAACGGTGAAATTGATATCAACGAGTGCCTGTTATCATCCCGATGAAGGCCTTCGTTGTAATTTCAGTAGGGATGAAAGACAAATGTGACGTCATTGGATCTATAGTATTGTTACAAGACGTGATAAAGAAATTGATCTAGTTAGATATAATTAACTGTAGAACAGTGTACTACTCGACGAACAGCCGGATCCCGAATAACTAAATTTCTCGGCAGCCGTCCCCTCGAATGAACTCTTTCTCCTTACGATCGAAGGCAAGATAATTTATAGAAAAATGATGATTGCGTTAACGAAACGTGGTCGATATAATGTCTGACGATGAATTATTATTCACATTGTAAATGGAATTAAACAAATGCACAATGAAATATTCCGCGTGCATAATTCTTACACCGTGTTTTTCTCGAAACGTTCTACGCGCCTTCGCACCTTCGAGCCTTTTCACTTTTTTTTCTTCTTTCATTTTCACTTCTACCCACCTCATATCAGATGTTTTCAAAAGGAGGCCGCGTATAACACTTCGACGTAACGTCAGCCCCTCCCCTGGATCTTCCAATTTCACTGGGCGGGTGCTTTTAGCGAGCTATAAACCTGAGGGTAACAATGTTGTTTTCAACGATGCAGTGCACTCGGTAGATGATCAGTAAAGATTGGAGCATCAAGACGGTGGTGTTGGGCCATACGACTTTCTGATACTCGGAGTCAAGATTGGTAACGAATGAAATACGCCCAGACAGCAAAAACCTGAAAATTACTTGCTAAATGTTGTCTGAGTCCTAATGACATCTTTCAGACATCTTTTGGACTTGGACACCGTATAGGCGGATGTCAAAAGCTATTGCTTATGTCATTATCATGACACCTTAGACGACATTTAGACGTCAAAAAGTGTTGCATACCGCATATCTACGACGGCTATCAGACAATATTCACTAATTTTCAGTTCTGTGCTCTCTGAGCATTGTTGCAAATTCTTCCATCTTGTATGAGAGACTCACAACTGGGCTTTTTCAGTCTAGTAAAGTTGTTACCGCAAAGCTCCGGGAGATGGCAGTCGGCAATAAAGATCTACTGAACTTGTGATTCGAGGGAATTAACGAACAGTGCAGCGGTGAGAAAAAGACAATTTGAATCGGGGTCAGACGCACGTGTCTGACAGTGACAGATACTTGTTGAGGACGGACTCCAACGACGAACATGTATTTATCAGCTCCTCCACAGCCATGGCGCGCCTATGAACGTGATAAGGTCAAAGACATGAATGACGAAATGTGAGGATAGCAGTCTGTGATAAGACGTGCGGTACACTAGTCGCTGAAGTGAATATAAATCGCGACGATAGTGTCTAAGATAATATAAACAGACGACACTGGCCCTTGTGAAGAAATATCACGTAGATTACTGCACTGCATGACTTACTAACGTGCCATGGTCATGGCCACGATAAGAACGATCGATAGTGATGGAAAACGATTAATTTTCACGAACAATAGAATCAGAGGGTGAAGAATACACCCATCATACTCAGAGGAATCTGGAAAAGGAAAAACAAGTTAGAGAAAAACCCTGAGGACCAGGAAGGCAATTCTGCAATTTTTCGTTAACTTCGTCAACTGCCAACGAAAACAAACGTGTTGATCCACGACCCCACGTGACACATGTAGCCCTTATTCAATTGGCATGATAGTTTATTCCCTCCGCATTCAGCACGCATGGAAACTGCACTTCGAAGATTATACGGTAACGGTACAGGCACGCGAGCTTCAAGATAATCCAGGAACCTTGACGGGACTCATCCACCTCGCGATCCTATTAGATAAGTTGACGAGACGTTGCGTTGGGCAAATGGCGTGCTCCATACCATAAGCTGGTCGGATGAGAAGAGTTTAACGTCACCGTTCGAAAATGACTCGACGGAGGTGTTATGGTGCGGGTGCCTTTGTCTCTGCACTGAAATTGGACCACTAGCATCCACCCGCGGTATGCGGGGAAAATTAATGTCGCCCCCTTCACCTCTCGCGTAACAGTTGCCCGGCCAAAAGCCCGGAGCCAAGCCAAACAACCCCGAAGATCAGCCGGAGTAGAACCGCATGATAAATGCCGTGCGAAACAAGAATTTCAATTTGCGGTTACGCGTGACCCGACTACAAACCTACGATTCTACGACGTTTCTGAACAGCCCCTAACCCCGTTCCTAACATCTAACGAAATGGAAAACGAGTAGCCGAAATTTCACACGTCACACTTGACCCTCTTCAACATCTGATAAGCTGGGAATTATTTATGCTTCTGGTGGCCGACCCCCGAATCTACATATCCGGCTCAATTGTTTACGATCACAGATTGAGACGCTCGTACGTCTTTTGTTCGTGGATCAACGTCGTGTTATCAAAGTGATGAAACGAGGACCTTGAACAGACGCCGCAGCTCCTTTGGTCACGTTTCGTACGACAACTTTCGAACCACTTGAACAATCTGGATTAAATTTTGCGTATGTCCTCTCAGTAGTTTTGCCTATTAACTACAGAAAATGGGTCACAAATAGATTCAAGAAAAACTGCTGAAAGAAAGTAAACACTCCATAATTGTATTTTCAAAACCAAAATTGAAGCTTGATTCTCCTACTTTGCAGCGATAAAGTGGGTTTTGGATTTGGAGTTTTTAATCGCTACATTTACATTACATTCGCGGTCTAAAATACTCATATCAGATATTATTCTGTCCGGCGAGGTCATTCCACTGTTCCATCTAATTATTCAACCACGCTTTTTGTCAATCTTTTTTAATCAACACCCTTCAGAGCCGGTGTTGTTCGAGGTTAAGTAATCGCTCGTAGGAATTCTTCAACGCTTATTTCCGCAGGTGGAGTGTAAACAGAAAACAGGATTTCGTTCCTTGCTGATTCAATCTCGTGAAATGATTTTCACTGACCGCATAGATACACTGGTGAGCCTTCAAGCGTGTGTTTTCACAAACGTGTTACCGATTCCAAACATTTTCCTACCGGCTTGAGTAAACTGAGTGATGAATTCCACCGCACCGAATGGTTAATTTTACCAAGGTGCGCGAAGCCCACAACGAGAAATGAAGATTTAACGTGGGTTTGTTGAGAAAAATGTCCGGAAATTGTTGTAGTCTGACGAATGAAGTCATTGCTCAGAGCTCAGGGTGTTGCCAGCCTTCTGGCAGTAACTAACGCCGACCTTTCCTCGTTCTCCAAGTTCAACGGGGTGGATGGGAAGTTAAACGACCGGAAGCACGCGACACACAAAGGATTGTCCAGGAGCGTTATCCTGTTCCACATGAAGTACTTTGACCACGCTCATTGTCACATGTATACTGTGACACTCTTTCGGAATCTACTTTGACAAGATTTGACACTGCTAATTTCACTGGTTGTAAATATCTTCAGATTCATTTTAGAATGCTGCTTTAGAGTTCAGAAAAAAAAAAAAATTTAAAACAGTCAACATGGAGCAAGATATAAAAAAACGACGCCATTGATTTTTCGGGGTAGTTAAAAACTTTGAAAATTTTTCAAAATTGTAGGAGATATTCGACTCTGAAGAAGTTACTGTAAAAACATTAAACTTTGCCGTCAGAATATGACAACTTGGTGATGAAAAGAAGAAATTTGAATCAGAAAACAGGATTTGGAAGAACATGGTGATCCCTGAAAACTCTCACAATCTTCAATCTCTCCATATATTGTCTGGAAGGCTTTGAAAAAAAACCAATTAGTAGAGCGTTTCGAATTTGGAGAAAGACTTTGTTCCGCGTTAATTTGTTTCGTGTATTCGAGCGGATCATCCCCCTCGACGTTTAGGGCGCGTCTTATCTCAGAATAATTAGCCTCGCAGTGTGCAAGGGATGTTGTAGGTGGAAGGAGCCTCCGCTCCGCAGTTGAACATTTCGCGTTTAAACTTCCGGGACAATTTCAGCATCGATCGTTGACGTCGAGCCTCCTCACTGGCGCTATCATGGCTTGTTAAACGCTAAACAATACCCGGTTATACTCTGTACGTACTTAGCCAGGTCCATGTTGTCCCTAATGAAATCGGCGTCCCGGATTGCCTACAGCCGTCCTGTCATTAAGACCAGATATCATCCGGCCGCATTTACGAGCTAAACTTAGGACCGTACAGTACCTACATAATGTCATTTGAATCCAATTAGCTGATGAACGGTACACAACGCGGCGCAATATGCCCCGATGACTCTTTGCGAGAGATGAATCCTCGGCGTCGATTTAAAATGCGAGCAGAGTGGGAGTCCAGGGGTTAAAAATTACCGGGCAAAGTGTGAGGCGTGATTCAAGCGAGGTGCGAAAGTGCGGAATGTGTGAAATGCACAAATGTCACGCCCAACCGAGCGGACACAGACGAGGATGAGGATGATACGTACTCGACGGAGATCTCCGACACGCTCTCGAGACTGGAACCCCTCTGATGTGGCTACGTGCGTTTCTTCATGAACGCCTCTTCTCACGCGTCGAGTCAAGTCACGGATGATAAAATTCCACCGTTTTCGTTCAATATATCCTAGTAAGAATACATCTTCTGGAATGAATCGATGAGGATGAGGACAGAAGAAGTTTAAAACAACATCAGACGTGACCCAGTCTCACAGAAATCCCGCGGATGCGGTGAAAGATCTATTTATAAGGTGTGGTTCATGCATGGTCATCTGATTAGTGCAACGTTATGCTCCAATTGACAGGCCATCGTGCCAACGTACTGGGACATTCCACCCGACTGGTATTGTGTCTTTTGTAGAATGTGACATTATTTTCCTGTACGTCATCATATCTCGTTGAAAACGTCGCGATGACACATAACAATATGTGGAAAGGACGTCCAGACGTCTCATAGGAAAGTCCATTGTACGAGATGCTCGAATGTCTTCCGGACCGCGATACAGATCGAGAATAAGACTTCGTTACATTCTTCGCACCTATTGTGTTGAATCATCAAGCGTGAAGCTCTTCTAGAACGTCAAGAGATAGGATCGAGAACATGGTCGGCGAAAACTGAACGAGGGGACAACCACTTCAGCCACTCGTCTTCCACCACCTCAAGTGGGTGCTGATGTAGACGAGTGAAATTCAGACAGCATAAACATTTGAGAAGCTAACGGTCTGACCACAGTAGATTCTGGGATCTCGGACTTTCCTACCGTCTAGATCCTAATCTAATCGATTGCTTAGACGACACGACGAATGTTATCTTGTTCAGTAACCAGATTGATCGAAATAATATCAATATTGTACGATGTTCGTGACGCTTATCGCACTTCCTTTGGATTATATTTTTTCTCCTAATGTTTGTGACAACTGGCTGAGCGCGGATGATCGATCTCTGTCTACAAGTGTCAGACGAACGTGGGAGACTGCGTAAAATGGATCTAGTGATAGGGATGTTCATAACCAGAGAGTAGGGAAGCAGGTGTACAACGTCCTTCCGTAGTTTCCTTGTAGTCTGGTTCCTTAACCGTGATGCCATATCAGTTTCCACATTTCGCGTTACACGGATTCTGGGTTGTCGTCCCGTGTTAAAATCCATTATGACTTACTTCGGTCCGCAAAAAACTCGATTGCGGTCTGACAAAGAAGAAAAAAAGAAAACTGAGTATAATAACGCTGAGGGGTAGAGGAGAATTTCGGGAGTTTTATTTGGCGAAGCATCGTGACCTTTATTAAAACCGAGGAATAAAAGACAGATCTCAATCTTCCGTCAACGGACGGTGTTCCAACTGGAGGGAGGGAGGGAGGAAGGGAGGGAGATTGAATGTGGAGAAAGAAGAAGAAGAAAAAAAATCCGGTACGAGATGACGAGGCGTAAGAAAAGCTCGAAATTTCTCAAAGTCTTTTGTCTCAGTCGGCTAATATCACGTCTAAGAAAAGCTGATAAGACCTTTTCCTGATAAGAAGTGAAACGCGTATAGACGAGGAGAGTCGGAGGATCACAGGATTGCCCGGGGGGAATACAACGGGAGATTCGCGCTAATCAGTCCAACCCTCGTCTCTTGTTCTCACCGAGAGCCCCGGGGCTGGGGTCACCAAGCAAATAAGGTCAGTTTCGCTTGGCTACGGTCTAATCCGTCGACCGCAATACAGAACCCCGCATAACCGACATAACTTCCCTTTTTTTATCACGGTATTCCAGTCTCATACAGGCATCCATTCAGTTACCACTCATGTTTAGCATCGATCGATTGAGGCTTGAAGAACCGAACAAGTAAATTTTCCTGCTCAAATATCTGGTCTTGCACTTTTGAAAATCGCCAAAAATGATTGGTCCACAGGATATAGAAAGAGCAGAAGTGAACTCGGTCGTTCGAGACAGGGGTGCAAAATATTTCCTTGAGTCCAATTAAAATTTATTATAGCAAGGAGACGCGGTCTTCGAGGGTAGTTTGAAAAGGTAATAAGCCGGAGGTACTTCGCTGGTACTTTTCAACCTCAAGCCAAATATTCTCTAACGATCAAATAAGTGTCGCTTCCCCTGGTTCGCGGGGATGTAGCCGAGAGGGTTTCGAAAAGGTGGAAATTGTGAACGAAGATGGGGGGGTGATGAAAAAGCGAGTTCTGAACCTACCGCTACACGGGGATGATGTACGACCCGAAAATTAATATCAATTTGCAATAAAATGACAAAATTTTGTGAGGTTGTTTATGCGAGGCATTTTTTGTGGCGAGAAGATAAGAAGAAAAAGGGAAACCCAACAAAATCGATGATAGCAGACTACGTTACGCTAATTAGCATCGTGTTTCGGTGACGCGTGATTGGACACACAGGAATGCTTCCGTAACGAGTGTGATACGAATTAAATGTCATCGAGGTGTAACCACCGACACATCGACTCCCAAACGACACGAGCAGTGATTCACGGCTAATAACTGCCCTTTCAGTATCGGTTTGTTACCCCTTTTTTATTCAGTACCAAACCCCTTCCGACTGCAATCAAAAAATTCTGTGATCCAGTTCAAAGGCGGGATCAATTAGATAACCCCCCCCCCCCTTCCTTTCTCTGTTGATCACACAATTCCACGCAAGACAGTCTCTACAACTTACTATCAATATTCTTCACCTTTTGAAGTATCTATGGAGTCTCTTCAAGACATTTACCACAATTTTTTTGGACTATCCTGTACATGATATTGTACCTTTTTCTTTGGAAGCCAGAAGGAAGGGGGCTCTGGGTTAATTCGGTGGTTGACGATCGTTTTAAGGCTCCAGTATCACAGGCGGCATCCCATTACCAGTTTAATATTTCACGTGTTCTGCGTATGCGTAATAGTTAGTGTACAAATACAATGTTGAGGGTATAGCCATCTCCGGTTGCCCTTCTTTGTCGTAAATCTAGCAGAGTCCTTGGTGGTGCTCGGTTGTAACGGGGTCGTATCGTAACCCGCACCCTTGGCAGAGGATACCATAATGATTAGAATAATAATAGCGTATAGCGTTATGAAAGGAGGTTGGAGGGACCCTAAGTCACAAGATGGGGTTATCGTACCGAGATCGATATTCTCGCAATCGAGAGTAACTACCCTGATTCAATGTCCGCCTCGTCTTTGGGGAAGGATAAAAATTGTGAGGTGAAATTGGTCCGTCACGTTCTGATCGAATTCGTCCGATCAGGGTCCCGTCCGCTTACACATATAATGACTATAACCCTCGGGGCAAAGGTCGGTCCGTTGATAGTCGCGAGGAACCCTGAAGAAACGAGTAAAGCATCGTCTTCATCGGATGAGGACTCGCTCAGGAGAACGATCTTGGGAAAAGTCAGAAGAGACGAGGTCTCTCAGCTATTTCGTTATCCTGTATATATGTATAGTGGAAACGGAGCAAGGATAGATCCATCCGTGACGGTATAAGGGAGATACTCTCAATTTCGCTATGGCAAACACAAACCCAGTTGTTTTATTGCCCAAAGTCTTTTATGGCGGTAACTGTTTAGGGCTCCAGGCGATCTGGCAAAACGCCGCGACGGCAAACCTACGGAAATCCATTTCATGCCGTATAGGTGGGCAGCTACCGGTATCCTGAACTGACCCGACTTTATACCCTCGTTCCCATACGTCTTTGGATATAAAATCGTTTTGTTAGAACGCGAAACAGTCAGGAAGATCGGGGAAAAAGGACGAAAAGTAGTAACCGCGCGACTAGATCACAGAACAGAAATAGCAGACGAGGAACTCGCCAATCAGCGACTGAGTGATTTTTAGGTACCCTACAGGGAAAAGCTACATTATGGTTACCATTTCAAAAAGCACAATTGGCTATACAGTTGCTGGAAGGCTAATGGAGGAACAAATGGTACCATATGGCACTCTACATGGCGTGGACTGCCATTATTGTCGAAAAGCCTTCATTCGCGAAAGGCTTATAAAACCACCCTGCACCACTGATAACATATCTTGTTTCTCGAATGTTGGTCAGCATGCATCGAATTTGCCTAGTAACGAGATTGTATTCGAGTTTTGTTCAAGTTCAAGAACGAAATTCACTGTTTGCGACCACTAATGATCAAATCTAGAGATCTTGCGTGTAACGCAAGCGTCCGAGTCATTGAAAATAGTGGTTTTTGTACATTATGAGCAGATTCTGCTTCTCTTCAATATTTAGACCTCATCGTATTACTAATTGACTTGTATTTGATCAAAAACTCCTTGTACTTATGTATACTTGTACCTACATTATGTTTTGTTTCGTTGCATTTGGATTTGGTACATTTCAACCATTTGCAATAAAGTTTTTTTTGAAGCATTAACGCATTAATTAACAAACGGAAGCATTTTCAATGCTAATATGACGTGAATCATAGGCTCTAACAAACCAGCGACACTTGGTCAAACAACGTCATGGCCGCGGGGGTACAAACGTCACGTGATCTAATTTTTGTCATCAGCGCCGCAAGTGGCCGATCATTGGACTGAAGTACCATTCGATTTCAGTAGCTGCAACTGATCGGAGAAAATTTTCATTACCGTTTATCAATGGCACGTACCGTAATTTCATCCAGTTGGCAACACAAGGGCACAATTACCATTCGACAACGAATTTTGAATAATTTCATTCAAATGGTGATTGAATGGTGTTGCTTCTTCAATTCGAAAATTGCCTCCGGATGAAAGGTAATGTTCGAATTCCTAATTCAGTCTCAGTGTGCGATGTTCGTCGTTCTGAAACAGGAATTTCGATGAAAAATCAAAATTTCGAAGCATATGATGAAAAATTCTGAGGCGATGGGAAAGGGGTTCGCCGTGTCCGTATAACTAGCAAAGTTTTCGTCGACCACATAGGTTTCGCGGTATTGGAATGCGTTTCTAGCTTTCATACTAGTGTACCGCAATTCCAATAAATCAGGCTGGTTCAACGCCGTTTAATTAAGGCAGTACGGCCTACGCCTTGCGGTGTAATGGGTCGAGCCTTTCCACCGTCAAAATTCCACCCCATCCGCGGGTTTCGACGAAGCTCAAGTATGCCGGGTTTATAGTCCGTCGTAATCCTTTCGATTTGTGGAAAAGTTAAACGATCGAATATCACGAAGTATTATTTTCGGAAAGTTTCATGGTTCCGAGCGAATTCTTGACAGTCATAAAGTGATAGCTCGGTATACTTTGTCATAATTAAAAGAGCAAAAAAGCTGCACCGTGGGGCTAAAGACGCCAATTTCTCATAGCGCAGAGCTGCCATTAATTCGATTTAATACAAGCGATAGCTCGTCGAAAATGGATTACACCTTTTTAAGATATAAATTTTAAACTCCACTCGCATCCGACGAGCGGTAATTTTGACGTCGTCCATGCGGAAAGCTCTCCGCCCGGGGATGGACTCTGTTTGACTAGGTCGCCGCCCGCGAATCCACCTCGGCTTTCTGGGCACCTATGTTTAACCAAGTCGATGTCAAACACGTCTGATTTCCCAACTGAATCGAGACTCAGTCTGCAGCTACCGTCCGCTCTACAAACTGACGAGTGAAAATATCAGGGATCTTAATTCGATTATGTTGACTGATGAATTCCAGAGCAGGAAAAAAGTACAACAAGAATTTGAGCCATGATCCTCCTCGAATCACGAATAACAAAATTTTTTTACCGGGACCAAACCGAATTCCACGATTTAATTACTTTTATTATTTCCCTTCCCTGTTCGTCAATCCCAGCGAGTCACTCTCGGCGTTTAATTGTCATTTAATTTCGACGCCAGGGTTGATTTCGTTTTGACTTTGTGTTACATGGTTACCGAACAGTTCGCAGCTTTCCAGTTCCCCGTTTTCCGACAGTTTGTCAATCACCGGGCTCGCCGCGCGCCTGGATCAAGTGAACCTTCGAAACATTCTCTCTGATTAACTATTATTCGAAAGCATTCCAGTCTGTGAATCGGTGCGGTGTTTCAGGCACAGCGAATAGTGGTAAAAAAAAAAATAATAATAATAATAAAACTGAAAATCGAGAACGCACCCACACAGAACACTTACCAATTTTATACGTATATGGGACGTAATAATTTAGACGTTATATGTCTGATATACGTAAGTTGGAGGTTTACGTTTGGGATAGAAATAGGCTAAATGACCGGCTAAAATCCGTGTAAGGAACGAATACGAAACGTCCGCTAAGATGTATAGAATATGTATTTTAGAGGTACAAGGAACCACTGTAAGACGTATATCGAAACGTATATATTACGTAGTTTTCCCTGCGCTGTACGTCGATTTACGTCTAATATACTGATGCGATACGTATGTCTTTCGTACTCTTCATGATTTCCAATACGTGTACTATACGTAAATCAAACGTATATATATGCATAACATATTACGCTTTTTTTGTATAGAGAACACATATGGGTAGAATATTTATACGTATAGAGAACGTGTGAGATACGTATAAGGAATTGAAAAAAAAAAATATTATGTAATAAGTTATATTTAACTTATTATTGGATATTTTTGATATTTTAGGTTATTTTTATTTATAGTTGAGCACGCTTGTCAATTAAAACGCATTCTGCGATCGCTTGAATTTTTCGCTTTTCTAAGACCTAGCCGGGGTTCGAACCGAGTACGCTCGCGACTCTTCGTATTACTAGTCGCACGCCCCAACCACTACGCTAAGCTGCCGCTTGTCCAACCATGCAGCGTTTCTATACATGATTTTATCAGGGACAATGATACATTCTTCAGTAATGTAAGTTCACTAATCTCTGTAAGAATCTATTTCTGACTACACTCGATCGCTCAATAGTGAAAGAATATCGTTGAAGCTGTCAAATGTGCTGAGAACGTCTGGTGTACGTATATTGTACGTATACCGGAAACCTGGCGAAAAATTTCCTTTGGCTCACTAAACTAATAGGTCTGGTTTACGTATATGAAACGTCGAAATCAGGCGAGTCTGCAAACCCTGTCCTGTTGTATGCTGTACGTATAACATACGTATGACGGAAAAGAGGTAGCTCGGTGCGTTCAGCCTAGTGGATTAATACGTCTGATTTACGTATACGAAACGTAGACATCAGGCGATTCTGCAAAACGTGTGCTGTACGTATGTCTATTGTATCACTTTGGTTGTGGCAAACGTCAAGATACACACATCTGCCGTACGTATATCGTACGTAGAACGAAAACAAGGTGAAAATTTGCATTTGGCCCACTAAACTAATAGGTCTGGTTTACGTATACGAATCGTCGAAATTAGGCGAGACTGCAAACTGTGTCCTGTTCTACGTATGGCTCACATATTCCTTCGGTTGTGCCCGACGCCAAGATAAACACATCTGCTGTACGTCTAATATACGTATGCCGGAAAGGAGTAGCTATAAGTGAGATTCAGCCTACTGACTTATTACGTCTGATTCACGTATACGAATCGTCGCATTCGGGTGGGTCTACAAACCGTGTGCTGTACGTAAGTCTTTCGTATTACTTCGGTTGTGCCCAACGCCGAGATACACACATCTGCTGTACGTCTAACGTACGTATGGCAGAAAAGCGGTAGCTAGGTGCATTTCGGCTTACTGTAAAAATATGTCGCATCCACGTATATTAAACGTTAGGATCAAGAAAATTTATACGTCGTTAATGTCACAATGCGATATGTATGCGAAACATACCTTTCGTGTCGCCTACGTTGTTATCAATACGAAGATCTCACTTTTACTCGACATATATCGTACGTAAATCGAAGGTGTCTTGAAGATCTTATTCGGCAACCTAAGTGATACATCTTCCGTATGTACAGTAAACATTTAAAAAGCGTTGTTTTGCGTGACGTGAAAGATACGTACATAATGCGTATAGGCTGGGTTTTTCAAAACATCCAAATAATCACCAATTATATACGTTGATGGTACATATAATAAAAGTTTTATGATTGTCATAATACTATACGCAATATGAATGTAATTTATACGTACATGCAGTACGTAAAAAACGGCTTTGGCATTGACGCGAATAATACAATTGTTATACGTATATACTTCGTATAGAAAATACGTCTTGATTGTATACATCGCGTACACATATAGTATACGTATCATTTTAGCTGTATACGTAGACAGACGTTAAAACGTATTTCATACGTTAAATCAACTAAGTGTTCCGTGTGGGAAATATGCGTGGTAATAACCAATTTCGATAGGAATTCAATATCGAACAATATTTCGCTGCCACATTACGATTCTGGAATTCACTAGAAAATATTAATGTTGACTCGTTTGTTCCAGGTCTGCTGAGACTGCAGCAGATATACCAGGGGCTGAGGCCAGGCAACGATTCCTTCCAAGTAGAAACCGTTAAGAGGATACAGAACATGTCTGAGGCAATAGACTTCCTGCGAACGCTTGAAGAATTAAGTCGGTAAGTATTATATTGAATGATAACTACACTTGATTAAATTCTCTAGGAGCTTTGGCGATATATTGATAAAGCAATCAAATCTCAAAGCCTCGATATATACCTGCAGAGCTGTATGAGCTGCCGGAGGATATCCAATAGAAGGGCATAAAATTTCGAATTAAAAGCTATATCTCATAGCCCGGGGCCGTTAATCTAACTCGATTTATTTATAGAGCTTTTTATCCGTCGCTCGTCATGATTAAAATGACCACTGCCAACTTTCCACGAGAATAATATGCTCCGTGAAAATTGTATTCATAATCGCAACTGTATTTCGACTGCACTATATATGATTGAGCAGTTCATTATGACTACATTATTATTTCACTTCATTTATACAATTTCACTCACCACTGGAACGAGTTTTTAGTTCATAAAAAAAACCCACATTTTTATCGGGATTCGAACCAAGACTCTGTCGCTCGTTTTCATTACCAGTCGCACACCCTACCTACTACGCCAAACTACCTACTGAACGTTGACACAACTTTTTTGTAACTTATTTTACACGACTTTAAGCTTGAAACAATAACACGAATACTTAGCGGCGACGTAAATTGTTAATTATCAAATTAGTTGTGATTTCCAACACATTTCCCTTCATGTCAGTGTGCGATGCGTCTAGAGGTTGCCTGGGACCTCCGAAGGTAGTTATTCCGGCCAAAGTATCTAAATTTCTGAACTTTGTACACCGGATAGTACATGGCAGTAGTATTTCAGAACCTTGGTAGAATTTCAGCGGCATCTGTCACGGTCTAGCGGACTGGAGTATTTCTATTGGAGGCCTCAGGCTGGTCAGCTAATAACGTATATCTCTTGGACAGAGCTGGGCAAGTTTATTACAGTTTAGAATACCAGGTCTCGACGGAGTCCTACGGAGGGACTCGTAGACGACCGCGGTGGTCCTGCGGTCCTGCAGTTCTGGCCCTTCTCTTGTCAGCCTTGTCCTCCGGTTGGTCAGTTTAGAGTAGACTGTGCCGGAGACCACAGAATCCTCAAGAGACAAGTTTCTTGTGGTTTTAGAGCTCTGCGGTATCTAGAGACACCCATTTTACACCCATTTTACACAACCCTCTGTACACACTAGCCGATTATTCACCCCCTCGATGTCTGTGTACCTTTGTGCACGATCCATATGTTGGTACTTAACGGGACTTACACCACTTTTGCTTTTGCATAACCTCGTCAAAGGATTTCGCGACGTTTGTAAATACACATTCAGATAAAATGACGATTTTTATTTTCAGTCGATATCCAAGAGACTTCTTGTCAGTGAATATAAGATAAGACGAAAGGATACCCGAATTGACATATTTAAACACGTTTTCCTTGTCCCAGGAAATTCAAAGAGATATTTCTGTAAATTTGACGGATTTCCTTACTGTCGAAAGCTCACCGAATAAGCCTATTCATTATTTCTACTGTCAATCACGTAACAGCTGGAAAATTGAAGCCAATCACAAAAAAATCACCGCTTTATTCCATAGCATTTACATCATATAACTGTCATTCAGAAGGATTTAGGTAATTCGTTTCACAATAAATCCATCTAATTCTCGAATGTTCAAAATGCCATCACAATTCAACACTCTTTCTACTGGTATTACGATATTCTCCATACCATGAATTGGGTATCTTGAAATTGTAGAACGATATTTTGTTTTTCGTTCCAGATGGAGTAACAAATACGTGGTCCTGGATTGTCCGACGGACATGGCGAAGGACATCGTTGTGAGTCACGTCAGAGACGTAGCCCTGGGAAAAAGAACCTATCACTATCTGCTCAGTGGATTGGTGAGGATATTTTGAATAAACAGCCTCAATGCATATGTGACATGTATAATAAGTTGAACATAAATCATTTGTCGCATATGTATGGGCAATTCTCCACCAATTATGAACCAATGTTTGGCTCCGAAAAATATATCTTGGATCAATTTTTTTAATCATATTTTTTCAACCAAGATTGATATACTCACCTATACCAAGTTTCAGCCCGAAAGAATTTTTCCGAAAACAATTTAAATACGAATTTTTGTCGTATCTTTAGCGTCGGAATAAAAATGTAAAAAAAAAATAAAAAATACGTTTCCCATAATGAAAACTCTCAGCTTCCCGAAAATCTTAGCTTTCAGAAAAAGAAATTCAAAAGAATGATATGAATATTCAGGTGCATTAAAAATTCCAATTTTTTTGTCAAAAATTGTATTTTTAATTGAGGTTTCATCCAGCGGAGTTAATCAATAATGAAAAATTTATTCATAAAGCTTGAAGTTGTTCACATAAAAAACGTATAGTTTCACATTTTTATTGTGACGCTAAAGATATGACAAAAATGGATATCGCATTACTCGCAAACTTTACGTCCTATCGGGCTAAAACTTGGCGAATATACCAAACTTGGTGCACAAATCCTAGGGCCTAGGACATTAACTGATAGTTGGTTGAATTTCCCGTATATAGTGATTCAGAGTTCGTCACACCGATCCAGCAATCAGACTCTGATAATAATTCTGTACGTCAATTAGAAACATGCTAAAGTTGTATGATCTTTGATTGAACTAGTTTAATCGTTAAATCGCGGAGGGATGCGTATCAGCATTTGCACAGAGCATAATTATCATTCGGCACATCTCCGAGCTTGCAGTACTCGGTGCATAGCGTGAACTCCCTAATTTAAGCTGCAAGTACGTACGTACATACGACGAGTGTACCGTCAGACTGGGGTACCTAGCTACCTACCCCGGAGTGTTTCGGTTACTCGCTGGGGTTTAATATTGACAGATAGTTAGAATATTAAACATTTTAACGAAATGAAATCTATCAACATTGCCAGGCTAATGTAAACATTATTATGAGAGATTTTCCCTCACGCTTTTGCATCCCCCTCATCGATCTGAGGTCTGATCACTCCACGAGTAGAGCTTTTTCCATCCCATTTTCACGTCTCGTATACCCTCGTTTTTACCTGCCTCGCGTGTAATATCAAACCTTCTTTTTTTATTTTCTTCTTTCCTTTTGTTTTATAAACCCGGTTGTATAAAAATATTTACCGATCCCAATATCAGCGATCAAAATTGCTGACGCAAATCAAACTGACCCCCCCCTGGAGCACCGTTAGCAGAATTTGTAGAGTAAGCAAACATTAAACTGTTGTAAAAGAAATTAGTTCATGACGTGATCACTGTTCAATGAATGAGTTGGAAATTTTGAGATCAATGATTTTTTTTTGTTCCTACATCCTCTTATGGTGTAACTGAATAACTGAAAAAGTGACTAACTGAGTAACTGAAAACGAAGAAAAAAGAACAAGCGGGTTTGGGCTGACTATGAGCCAGCCTTCGAATTTCCCGTTATTTATTTTGTTCTCAGCTATTTTGAAATTTGTAAATCTGACCTCAGATTCGTGATCAGCGGTTCAAAAAACCTTCGAGTACAAATTTCCGTAAGATTTCGAATGTTTTTGGTATTTTTCTCAGCAAATCGGACTCGCCATTTCGAATTTCGCTAATCTGACTTCAGATTCGTGATCAGTGACCCAAAAAACCTACGAGTACCAAGTTTCATCCAAATCCAAATTTTTTTAGTTTTTTTTTGCAGCATATCGAATACGCCAAATGAAAATTTTGCAAAACTGACTTCAGATTCGTGATCAGCGATCAAAAAAACCATATGGTACCAAATTTCATTGAAATCCGTTGATTCGTTCTCAAGATATCGTCCTTTTTGTTGTGTTTCTTAGAATTTTGTTATTTGAATAATTCAAAAATTACTAATCCGATCGAAGCCAAAATCTAATCAGTTCTAAGTTAAGAAAAGCCCCGTCGATTGAGCTCAAGTTGATCGAAATCCGACCACGCGTTCTCCAGATATCGCGCGGTCAAAAATGTGGTCACGCACATACACACACACACACACACACACACCCAGACGTCAAACTGAAAATAGTCGGAGGTGATTCTTTGGACCTCGAAATGTGAAAATTTAGTCAAAACTCAACTTTTCATTTTCGGGGTGATCACAATAACTTCCTTTTTTCTCTGAAAACAAAGAAACGGGAAGTTAAAAATGTTGAACCCTGATGAAAAGTAAATTATTTAATCTTGATGTAGGTATACCGGTCCGAGCGGTGATTTTAATGGTGTAGCTACAGGTTAAACCGTAAAAGCGCCAAAAATTTGTTGTGTTTTTTTTTACTCCCACCGTTCCCTGAAAACGGTTCAAAGCGTTTGAAATAATTGCGAGAATCAATGACGCGTGTCTCGTGGCATAAGGTCGTATATGTTCTCTTTCACGCTAATCACTTTGAAAATGATCAAAACGTGTAAATCAATGGAAATTAGAAGATTGAAAGCGTAAAAGGATAAGGTCGGATGTCAGCTGATGTACCCAAGCCCTTCTTCAATTAATTGACGTAATTACAAACGTTGAAAGTATAAAGGCAAAGGTCGTTATTTTTTCTCATTCTTTGCGGAATAATAGCTGTAAAAACTCATGAATCGTGGAGTTGAATGGGAAAATTTTCAGTAATCCTTGACCTCATTGTCAGTAGTGTATGTGAAAATGAGTCTGAGAAATAAAGGTCATTAAACGTAAATTTTTTTATCTAATCCATACCTCTGAGAAAAGCGAGAGATTTTCTAAAAAATCTGACGAAATGGACGTTCACGTTTTTTTTCTTTAATTGTTTTTTACTATTAAATTTGAGCAGAAGGTCGATATCGTCAATTCTTTTTCACAAGTTTCGTTTTTATCTCCCTGTTGATTTCGTTTCATTCATATCGACGGCCGCTATTAATATTGTCTTATGTTTTCGATTCCATTTGGAAAAGACCTATCTGGAAATGGCTCGGGGTAAAAGACTTAAGTCCTGTGTATAAGCATAGGAGATAAGTCTTTTACCCCGAGTCATTTTCAGATAGGTCTTCTCCAAATGGAAACGAAAACATAAGACAATATTAATAGCGGCCGTCGATATATTTCGATGATTTTTCAAAGTTTGCCAAGAAAAAAAAGAGTCTTTTTTCATACATTCTTGTTTTTTTTTCTTTCTAAAAACCGATTTTTTTACATTTTATTTAATATACCTTGGGAAATCAGTCGATCCACTTCATCGCAATGGTAATGGCTATCAGTTTTCTGATATCGATCTTTGGAAAAGTGATACGCGTACGATGTTGTGTTGTTAATGTTTTCGAATTTCTGGAGGTCTCGAATTATTTTCCCTTGTTACGTTATCAGATAATGGACGACCGTTGGGAGAGCGAGGTGATCGAGTACGGGGCGATCAACATCACCGGATTTCGCATCGTTGATGCCACTCGACGCCATGTCAAGGAGTTCCTCTCCAAGGAAGGCTGGCGCCGTCACGACCCGACTACTTCTCAGGTCGCCGGTCGCGAATCCATTTCCGTACGTATACTACATACAGTTCCTTAGAATTTATACACCGAATTGAAATTTTATATCTTCACACGGTCAGTTGATAAACCGACCGATTCCATAGGCACCTTGAACACAAATCGTAAAAAGAAGGGGGTCAGTGCAGTACCCTTTTTAACCCTGACCCCCTTAAATTTCGAATCAATTTTTATCCCCTGAGAAAAAATTTAGTTCTAAAAATTGTCCTTTTTCCGCTGTTTTTATCGCAGCGTTTTTAAGTGACATGATTCACACTGACTGTTCTCTTATCGTCAGGCTCAAGCCGCCCTCATGTACGACGCGGTGTTTGTTCTCGTCGAGGCGTTGAACAAGATATTACGGAAAAAGCCAGACCTGTTCAAAAACAACGTCAGACGTGTCACCGTACCGGGCAGCAGTCATCCAACGAACGGTACTCGGGCCCTGGACTGTAACACCAGCCAGGGTTGGGTGACCCCGTGGGAACACGGAGACAAGATTTCCAAAAATCTGAGAAAGGTAATAGGATATAAATTTCGTTTATACCCTCTGACCCCATTTCGCGAATAAAAAAAAAAAAAAGTGGAAAGATCACAAGCTCTCGGTGTTAGAGTTCGTACTCCTCCAAACTGAGTCTGTGGCTGACAGTAATTGCAACTTCTTTCGACTTTAACGGATTCCTAGCCCCAGAGGAACGAGAACTGCCCGCCACTCCGGCAAGAACCCCCCACAGATTCTAGCGAAAACCTCCGTCTTCGAATACCCTGACAAGTACCTTATACCCGTCGACGCCTGGTCGCGGCATCTAGGAACTCAAGGATGTCTAAATGAATCCACCACGGATTCCAACTTAGCCCCAAATATCAGCCCGTTTCTCCGACTAGTCTGCTAAAATTGAATACAACTTGCTTTTTTGAGGGTGTAATTGACCTGCAAAAAGCTGTTACTGTGCAAAAATGTTGATTATGGACTACTAATGAATGTACTAAAAGTCCGGTTCCGAATGTGCCATGGTTGAGCCATCTTTAATTTCGCATGTTTTTCGGACCCAGACGTAAAACTTCTCATAGGGTCAATGAATATGTCAACGCATAATCGAGAAGAGCAATTTCATAGGTTGAAATTTAAATTTTGATCATTCTCGGACCTTTCGCGGTGAGGTCTGCAGTAAAAGTTTGAAGTCAGTCGAAGTCTGCTGAAATCTGTTGGAGTCAGTTGAAGTGAGCTGTAGTCGAACTCAAATCAGGTCAGGTGAAGTCAATGGAAATAAGTCAAAGTCAGTTGAAGTTTAAACTCAGTTGCGAAGTCAGCCGTAGTCAGTTTAGGTCTGTTAAAGTCAATTGAAGTCAGTCGAACTCACATTGAGTCAAGCGAAGTCAGTCGTCGTCTGAAGTAAGTTGAAGTCAGTTGAATTTATGAAGTGTTGATCATGTTTTACCCCTTCTTAACCCGCTTAGGGGACGAATTTCGAAAAATCGCTTCTTAGTGGGTGTTTATGAAGGGAAGAGAACATATGTTGCCCAAAGTTCAAGTTTCTGGGTCAAGGAATTTGGGCTGGGCGTTGATGCCACTCGTTCCTTCATAGATATAGATAGAAGATAGATTTCCTGAAGAGGGCAGTCTTACATTTCAGCTTCACCAACCACCATTTTTCAACTTCCCTTCTCATTGTAAGAGTGTCGATTAGATCGATGATCACTCCACCCTGACTTCAGTCTTCGTTGTTAGCCGAGAGTAATTAAGGGAAGTGCAGTTCAGTTCCCTGGCGGAAGGAAGTGGATCGAAGGTGAGGTGCGATGTGGCAGGTTTGCCGGAGAATAGGTCCTGCTCTTCTCAAAGTTGACGTGACCAGCCTTGGAGCCCATCTTTCATGTCTCCGGTGTCTGCAGTAGTTCATGCGCCCAGAATCTTGAAACAGATTCTGTTAGAACCGCGTTAGTTCCCGGAGGAAACAGCTAGTCGGGAATCAGTTCCAGCCAACTTGAAACCGTCGGCATTACTCGAAGTAAGCTGCGCTGAGCGGTTTGGTTCGGTATAGCAACGGACCCCTCGGCACTTCCACTTATGGAAATTGGAATCGCTTCAGAATCCAATAAATACAACTCACCCATTTAACCGGTGAAATCGGGTAAAGACTCTACGGGTCAGCACAGACATGAACGTTACTGTGTTTTGCGAGACCCTTCCGCGATTACTGAGGTAATAATGACTGGGCTGCGCTTATTAATCGTTTGAAACTTATCAAGGCCAGAACCGTGAAGATTAATGTTATCATTTCGGTGGGGGGCAACGTCTTCTTCGAACGACCCTTAACGAGGCTACGTCAAACTTACGACGTCCGCAAACTTGGTACCTCGACTTATGTCACACCGTACATGAATTAATCTACGCTATGAAACCGGAGTGTTTAATCACCTGGAGAACCCAGAACATTGCTGATAAAATAATGTGTTAATCAGGAACATCGATTTTCATGAGTTCAAAAGTCATGCGAACCCTTCTGCAAGGTCTGATTGACATCGATCCTGTTTGCAGGTCGAAATCGAAGGTCTGACCGGAGAGATTCGATTCAACGATGACGGTCGACGTCAGAATTACACTCTCCACGTTGTCGAGATGACGGTGAACAGTGCGATGGTCAAGGTGAGTTTTTTTCCCAATTTATCCCCGTACAATGGCTCAGCAGCAACGTCAAAGAGCAAAACAGCATCAGACGGGGGATGAAATATTGTACTTTGAAAGTTGGACGTGAAACCGTCAGAGTTCAGCTGGGAAAGATAGTAGCGTTATAAATGAGGTACCCAGTACGACTGGCAACTGCAAGAAATACGCCGGTGCCACGCCGAGCTCACGTCATTTTTCTTACATTTTGTTGCATCGGTGCACATTTTGATACGTCTCAAGCCGAAACTTCGCTTCTAGTTTCACTTGCTATTCGGGTCACGTTCAAAATTGACGAACTCTGACTCAGATCGAAATTTATAGCCAAGCCAGTTTCGCCCAGTGATCGAATCCTCATTTTTGTTACAATTTCGTTTTTCTTCGAGGTCGCCGAGTGGACTGACGAGTCTGGGTTCCAACCGATTGCGGCTAAGTATGTGCGGCTCAGACCGCAATCGGACATCGAAAGGAACAGGACCTACATTGTGACAACTATCGTGGTACGTAATCCACTTTCACTAACGTAATGTTGAAGAGTCGCGGTGGCCAAGTGGGTAAGGGCCCAGCCTGCTAATCCTGAGGTCGCGGGTTCGAATCCCGCCTGGTACTCTGGGATTTTTTCTTACTCAAAAATGTCTTAGGACTGTAAAAAAACACAGCCCAAACTTAACTTGTACAGCATAATGTCAAAATTTGTGCAAAAAATCTAAACTTCTGAAAAAAAATCGCAGGAAGAACCGTACATCATGCTCAAAAAGCCTGATCAGGGTGAAACGCTGATTGGGAATGACAGGTTCGAAGGATACTGCAAAGACCTTGCCGACCTGATCGCCAAAAAGCTCGGAATAACTTGTGAGTATATTTTCGTAAGCTTCTTGTGCGAGAAAGTAACGAACACTTTTTTTCGTACGTTTCGATTTTCAGACGAGCTGCGTATCGTCAAAGATGGAAAATACGGAACGGAAAACCCAGACGTTAACGGAGGCTGGGACGGAATGGTTGGCGAATTAATTCGAAAGGTTGGTACAGAGACTCGGATGTCAATGCGGGCTTCTAATTACGTCAAAGCAATATAGAGGAATCTGAAAGCCGTAATTAACCGTCAATTGATGTTATTATACCTGAGCTAATGAAATTGGAGGGGAGTTCACTATATTGCGTAATTAATTTCATTATAGACTTTCGAATTCGAAAGAGGCAGAATTTCATGGAGATGTTCCTACTACGTCTCCTTGTTGCCAAGCTAACAATAAGCTCCTGAAATAATCGACCTGAATGAGAGTAGATAAGCTCAAGTTCTGCTTTGCCCTCTATGACTTGAATTTCCTTCTCTCGACGCCAGAGAACTTCGAGCTTTCGACCTCCCGCACCTCTGCCGGTGAATATCTCAATCCGAAAGCTGACTCGGATGGTAAAATTATTCTGGCCAATCCAATCGATAGATGGAGTATTTTTTTAATATCCGGTTCTCGAAATCGAAAAGCTCTCGAGAAAAAACATCGACCGAACATCAAAGGTGCTCAAAGTGAAGAATATGATGTAAATTCATTCAAATCTCTTCCTTTGATTCACTCGAGAGCAAAATACGTTTGTGCCTCGAATCCGAAGTGAAAGGAGGCAGGATGAAAGCTCCTTGTCGTGAGATGCTCATTGAGAATGAGAATATCCGTTGCTTATAATTAATTAAAGTATATTATGTCGTATGATTCCAGGAAGCGGATATCGCCATCGCATCAATGACGATAACTTCTGAACGCGAGAGGGTGATCGACTTCAGCAAACCCTTCATGTCCCTCGGCATAAGCATAATGATTAAAAAACCGATAAAACAAAAGCCCGGCGTGTTCAGCTTCCTCAATCCTCTCAGCAAGGAGATTTGGGTCTGTGTCATATTCTCATACATCGGCGTGTCCATCGTTCTCTTCATCGTCTCGAGGTCATTAAACGCAATAGTGTCAATGATTTTCGCTATCCACATTCTCTAACTTCGTATTTGACCCCAGGTTCTCTCCGTACGAGTGGAGACTGCTCCAAATCAGTGGCGGAAGTGACCCGATGACCGGAGGAAGAGGAGATCCTGGTCTTCCTCATCCCCATGCGCCCCACGGATCGCCTCACACGCCGCATTCCAGCATGGCGAATGACTTCAGCATTCTGAACAGTCTGTGGTTTTCGCTGGGTGCCTTCATGCAGCAGGGTTGTGACATCTCGCCCAGGTGAGTTAGCGTCTGTTGATTCGAAAGGATATTTTTCTCCAGAAAAGCTTTCATCTTTCATCGATTCCTTGAAGAAGCTCTTAGGGATGTTTAAGTAGGTACGTTCGAAGTATGAGGTCTTCTAGAGACGCGGGCTGATGCTTTGCCTACTAATTATAAAGTTCAAAAAGACAGCGCGCATCCTTTTACAAGTTTAGTAAGTTGGAGAATATGCTTTTGTACGAGGGAAGGGAACCGTATTACAGAGCGAGCTACGGCTCTAATAGGATAAATTGGATGGGAGAGACACGGTTAATGAGAAAGACTTGGAGCAAAAAATACTCGAGCTAATTTTACGTATTTCACTTTGATAACGCGACTGCACCAAAACCTGCAGCTAATTGATCCGAAAGCGGAAAAACTACCTGAAAAAATGATTTGATTGAAGTGTTTTCGCAAATCTGTAAAGACAGCCCTAAGCTGTGTAGAAATTGAACAGAAAATGAATTGAATCGTCCTTGACCTCACCTTGAAGATTTGATCAGCTTATGTATCTCAATGTGTGGATCATGCAGTTTGGCCTTGTGGTTCTTTTTGAGGTACCACAATCACAAATTCGAAACCCCTGGCTAATTATGAGATAAGTAACATTAATTCGACAGATTTGTAGGTAATCCTCACAGCCCGAGGCTTGATCTGTGGTAATCTAATCAGCCCGCTTATTAGATTATCAGTTGATGATTACCAGGACAAGTTATGTAAATGAAGGGGTTGAACGTTGGCGTGGCGAGCTGACCAAGGTTGAAGTTCTGCAGTGGCACTATCACATCTATAACGGTATACGTTGATTCGAAGATTATTTGCACGTGATTTCGCAATAGCATTTCCTTGACTTCTTGCTATAATCCTATTCACGATGTAGAAAGTTAGCGATCCCAACGATTGATTATTAAGATCCTGTTTCAATATTCGGTCAATTAATTTACATTCAACATTTTCCACGTTTCCGCTTGCGGTCAGGATTTTTGATAGATCACAAAAACACCTCGGGGTTGGCTGTGAATATGAATTGCAGACTATGGGTGCAATAACGGCTTAAGTCGACTTAAGTTTCGGCAGAAAAAAAGCAGGTAAAGAATCAACAGTCAGTATTTCAATTTTTTCAAGGCATTTCTCAACGAACATTTATTTTTTCACATAGGTGGGGTACCTAAAAATGTTAAACAAACGTGATTAATATTGAATATAGTGTACAATGCAGTGCTGTACACGGAAATGCGGAGTAGGACTTAAGTCGTTTTTTCGTAGAACAACTTTTAATTTTTCAAAACACGTTTTTGGGATAAAAAAAGTATGATTACAATTATAAAATAATGTAAGAAAATTAAAAATAGTATACAATGCTGTGCTATACATGTATATGGGGCATTCCATGTCAACTCGACCAATGATTTTCCCTCACCATTTTTTAATCGCTTCATATTTTTTATACGATTTTCCTATCTCAAAATGGCACTCCCAAATTTTTTCGGATTTTTTCCGCAATCCGTTAATTTTGTATTAATATTCCAACCCATCTCAAAAAAGTTTTTTTTTTTAAATCTCAAAAAATTCTCAGAAATCTAGTTTTTCATTTGAATCATTCTGCCACCTGGCCCATGGTGGGATGTTTTTATTTTTTTTATTTTTTATAGCATTTTAAAAATTGTCAACAATCTTGCAACGTTATGAAAAATCTTCAAAATATTCTCAAAAATCTAGTCTTTTATTCCGATCATTCTGACACCCGATCCCTTATGGGCCAATTTTTTTGGCTTTTTTTAGCATCCAACACTTTTAACAAACGAAACGCCATCTTGCAACGTTATAAAAAATCGAAAAAAATTGGTCCATCATGGACCGGGTCTCAAAATGATCGGAATAAAAGACTAGATTTTTGAGAATTTTTTAAAGATTTTTCATAACGTTGCACGATTGTTGACAATGTTTAAAGTGCTATGAAAAATTAAAAAAAAAACATCCCATCATGGGCCAGGTGGCAGAATGATTGGAATGGAAAACTCGATTTTTGAGAATTTTTTCAGATAAAAAAAAAACTTTTTTGAGATGGGTTCGAATATTAATAAAAAATTAACGGATTGTGGATTAAGTCTGAAAAAATTCGGGAGTGCCATTTTGAGATAGGAAAATAGTATAAAAAATTATGAAGCGATTCAAAAATAGTGAGGGAAAATCATTGGTCGAGTTAACATGGAATGCCCCATATACAGAGTAGGACTTGAGTCATTATTTCATAGAAAATATTAAAACTTTACACGATTGACAAACAGGCATATAAAGTGTAGCGGTATAGCGGAGCTAGGCGCGTGGATTAGCTAAGGTACTCGCTGCGCCAGCCGAGTTTCGGCTGCCGGCTAACTCGAGCACGGTGCGCGCGCCGCTTGTTTTGGTCACCACAGCGTTAACAAAAGACGAGGACATCCAAGACTTACAGCGTACGTAGCTAAGATTATATAGAACGCCTAGAGCCGCGTCTTTGAAAAAACGACTTAAGTCGACTTAAGCCGTTATTGCACCCATAGGCTCAATTGCAGATTTTCTAACGACTGACTCTTGGTGTCAGGAAGCGTTGATATTCTTCTTGTGTTTTAACATTGCTTTCCAATACCACATATTCAAGTTTGCGTGACTACAATACGATTCTAATATGGCCTGTGAAACAATATATTTATTTCTGAATCAACTATTGTTGAGTTGCATTGTTGAGGATATTATTATTCAGGCCTTCAAAATAATCCACTCAGCTCTGAGAGCTTTTTGGAAATGAAAAAGAAGCACCGAATCTTTACATCAAAGATAAGTGACTTTGAATTTGGTTTTCTGATTTCATTATTCCACTGCTTCAATTCTGTATCTACACTGCAGCATTGGCTGGTTAAATTTTGCAGTCTATATAGTCACTCCGATTATTTCCTCGAAATTGTTTCCCAGTCTATACGTCAGAAGAACGAGACGTTTGGTATTTCTTGACAGGCAACGGCAGTAAATTGTTGATTCGATTATTACCGCTACACGATTCTCGACTTCGGAGTTACAGGCTAGGGGCTATGTCGTAACTTTCAGAAACTACGTGTATTGATTTATCTTTCCGAGATGTGTGTGCCAGAATCGTCCGCTGTTCTCAGTGCTGGAATCGTAAGAAACTGATCGATATACAGTCTTCCGAGGCAGTTAGGAGATTATCAAATTACACTTTGATGTTTCTGCTTCGCGGCTTCAGCTGTATAAACGACCAAATATTCTTTCAGATCCATATCCGGCCGCATAGTCGGAAGCGTTTGGTGGTTCTTCACTCTGATCCTAATATCATCGTACACTGCAAACCTCGCGGCGTTCCTCACCGTCGAGAGGATGGTAGCGCCGATAAATTCTCCGGAAGATCTTGCCTCGCAAACCGAAGTCCAATATGGCACACTCTCGCACGGTTCAACCTGGGACTTCTTCAGGGTAAGATTGAAATTATTGCTCGATTTTAATGCAAAAACTGCTAATTTTTGAAGATCCCTCGATTTTATTCTGGTCTCTGAAAATCTGAAAAGACTCGTTTTCACGAATTTCATAGATATACCCTTTTTTTTATTTTAGTGTCCTTTAGTTTTCGCAAACTTGAATGTATTTCAATTATTCTACATCACGTTGATCGAATAACTCTGATCGATATTTTTCACAACTCAAAGAGAGAACGAAAGGAAACAGATTTTGGTTGAAAAAAATCGTCAGGATATATTTGCAAAATTCGTAGAAACGTCACGGAAGACAAAAGAAGCCAAAGAAAAGCGTACAATTTTCATCGAGTCTTCTGATTTTCTTTTCCATTGTCAGATTTTGTTGGGCGATTTGAAACAAAGTCACCAAAGATAGGACCGAATGATTCCTGTTTATCGGTATAGGCATCAGGACAATGAACTTCTTAACGCCTGTCAAACTCGATACATCTAACTTCACAACTGCCTTAAAAAGACTTTTAACGGCACAGGCATTAAAAAGTCACTTATTGACGCCTGTTTTCGTTCCGGCAAGTGGCACTTTATACCGCTAAGTTCAAAGTTGCGGTATAAAGTCTTTATTCCGGAAATTTGATGCGCAGTTCGAAGTGCGCATGTCAAAGTTGCGGAATAAAGTCTTTATACCGCAGGTTACCCCCTCTCTGCTACCTTTTACAGCATCTCCTATACGCAGTTCGTGCGGAACTCAACTGGCGTCAAAGTGACTTTTAATGCCTTTTCCGTAAAAAATATTGTATGGGGTGCGCGCAGAAAGAAACTGTTCAGCAAGGTTATGTTTTTAGTACTCGCCGTTGCTTTGCAAGGCTCGCCTTCGGCTCGCCAGGTAAAACCAACGGCTCGTACGAAAAACATAACCTTGCCGAATAAACAGTTACTTTCTGCGCATGCCACATAAATATTTATTTCACGGCAGTCGTCATGCGCAGTACGAACTGCGCATCTGAATACCACCTTGAAAGGACTTTTTATGACAGTTCGGGCGGATCTCAACCGACGTAATAGTGGATTTTGTTGCCTTTGCCGAACAAACTGAATAAAAAACTTCACGTTCGAGAAAATAAAATGATATCCAACGAAAGTGTTTCACCCTGTTCCACTCTGTTTCTGCAGAGATCGCAGATCACATTGTACAGCAAGATGTGGGAGTTCATGAATTCCCGAAAGCACGTTTTCGTCGGTACTTACGACGAGGGTATACGAAGAGTGAGAATGAGCAAAGGGAAGTACGCGCTTCTTATCGAAAGCCCTAAGAACGAGTACATCAACGAGCGTGAGCCTTGCGACACTATGAAAGTCGGAAGGAACCTCGACGCCAAGGGTTTCGGAGTGGCTACACCCCTGGGTTCGCCATTAAAGTGAGTTTTATTTTCAGTAAACGAGATTCGATCATATCCACGATGGTAATAACGAGTTTCGTGACTCCGCCGCATAATCGAAATGTCCTTAATGCGTCGCTCTCGAACAGCTCGCCTAAGAGCGTGCATGTTCTTGTGGCTTATAAACTTTACGTTTACATTACACAAGGGCTTTCGAGTCGTTAAAGCTCGGCTTTTTTTCCGCTTTTCTGACAACGCACATCACAAGCAATTAGCTATACTGTATAAAATATCACGCTCTACTCCTCACAGACCATTAACTCCGCAACCCCACTCTTCGCTCCGCTCCTCCTCGGGGCTTCGTTAACTATATGCGTAAACCGCATAATGACGTTCAAAAACCGCAGTATCAGCCGTGTGACGCAGTCGCCGAGACGCTTTTCGGTCAAAATTATTATTTCGTGGTCCACTATTACCCCGAAAACGGAATCATTTTCAATGCTGATAGTAAGGATGGGGTTCGCTAGGATTCAGTAGAGTTTCTTGGCGAATATATTTTTTCACAATTTCAAACTAGCCTGTGTCCAAATTCTGATTCTTTTTCCTACCGGATTCTCAAATTTCCGCCACTGCGAGCGCTGGCATCGCCAGAGGCTCTGATCCGCGTCCACAGAAAGTCATGATGTATACAGGGTCGCCCATTTCATGTGTCGAAAATGGGAGGGGCTTAGTTTTCACTCGAAACAGAGAGTGCCCCTTCCATTTTCCACCCATGAAATGGGCCATCCTGTACATCTTACCAGGGTGACATCAATTTTAAATCACAAAAAAGGAAAAATATGACCACACACAGGCTTGTTTGTCAATTATAACAACTCACCTTATTGAATGATTAGAAAGGAAAATATGAAAAGATCGAGTTCGTGGTGGAGAAAATAGATGGAAAGAAAGAAAGAAAGAAAAACGGGAATTCACGATTGCCGGAAGTTTGTCGTTGACGTTTAAAACGTCGTTTTTCCAGCCCATAGCACATCGCTTATTTCTTGCCTGCGGTTATGCTCGTCGCCTTTTTGTCTCTGTGCACTTCTTTTCCCCCCGATGCTTCCATCTCCCAGCACCTAATTTTTCTCATTAGAAACGAGTCGTTTAAGTCCTGACATTAAAATTCGATTTTTTTCGTTTCAGGGACAGCATAAATTTGGCGGTTTTATCTCTCAAGGAAAATGGCGAATTGACAAAACTGACAAACCGGTGGTGGTACGATAGAACGGAGTGCAGACACGGCGACAAACAAGATGCCTCGAGGAATGAATTGTCCCTGAGCAACGTTGCGGGGATATTCTACATCCTGATAGGCGGACTGCTAGTCGCCCTCGCAGTCGCACTTCTGGAATTTTGCTACAAGTCGCACACCGAAGCGACCAGAGCGAAGGTTCTACTGCAGTGCAGTCATTTTATACATTAGATTCATTCGTCAAGTACATAAAGTCACGTGGCAGCCCTAGCCGTGAAGTTCAATCAAGCCTCATCCTGTGAAGTATATTTGAAGTCCTTGCAGTCCTTGGAGTCTTTACAGTCTCCGAAGGTTTTAGAGTCCCATAAAATCCCATGAAGTCGAATGAAGATAAATCCTACGAAGTCCTGTGATATCCTGTGAAGTATATTCGAAGTCCTTGCAGTCCTCTGGAGCCTTTACAGTCTCCAAAGTTTTCAGAGTCTCATAAAATCCCATGGAGCCTGAAGAAGTCAAAATTCTACTAAGTCTTCTGATATCCTGTGAAGTATATTTGAAGTCCTTGCAGTCCTTGGAGTCTTTACAGTCTCCGAAGGTTTTAGAGTCCCATAAAATCCCATGAAGTCGAATGAAGATAAATCCTACGAAGTCCTGTGATATCCTGTGAAGTATATTCGAAGTCCTTGCAGTCCTCTGGAGCCTTTACAGTCTCCAAAGTTTTCAGAGTCTCATAAAATCCCATGGAGCCTGAAGAAGTCAAAATTCTACTAAGTCTTCTGATATCCTGTAAAGTATATTTTGATTTCCTCAAAGTCTTTCGCAGTCTGTACATTCTTGAAAGTTTTTTAAGTCCCATAAAAACCCTACAAGATCGAAGTCTCATGAAATCCTTTCAAGTCCCTCGAATTTTTCCGCCATTTCTTATGGTGATTAACCCCTGAAAAATGTTGAATCAAATATTTCCGCACTAGGTGTGTAATTAAAGTATTCCTTCACCGCGAATGTATTTTGCCTACTGACTGACATTGAACATGTTTTTCAGATTCCATTGTCAGATGCGATGAAAGCCAAGGCTAGACTGACGATTGGAGGCGGTCGTGACTTCGACAACGGACGGGTATGTATAAAGTCGTTTATTATTATTTCATGTTTATACAAAAGTTGACAATTTTCTACGATACTTCTCTACTTGCTGTCTCTATCACTTGCAACACACATGCGTTGAATCGTTGTACAAATATATGATACATACTTTACACACATGAAATACTGAAATTGATCAAATCGACGATCAGATTGATTCTTTTTGTAAATATACTTGAGAACTTTCGATAAAAAGACGTTTTTTCAACGTTTCGAAACAGAAAAAAGGATTTAAAAATTGCGGGGAATTTTTCTACATCCACACACAAAATACTATGGGCAGTGCGGTAGCGGGTTGAGTCGGTGTTGAGGGTTCGCCTCGCTGCAGAATGCTTGCTCGAGTGAAGCGATCTCTGAGGTCAAAGGCATAGTTTATAATGATCGTTAAAAGTTTATCAATTGATTTTTTTTTCTTTTTAAAAAAGCCTTGCGCTTGGCCGTCCGACTCAACTTCATAGAATATATAACACACACGCTTGGCATGCAGTTAGCAGCGTACCTATGCGTTCGACGTACATGAAATGTCATTTTTTTTTTTTCCTCTTTGAGGCCGAAGAATAATTTTTCAGTTAAAATTTTACAATTTTTGAGACATATATCGTATATTTTGTTTTTAAATATCATTTCTGAGAACTACATTAGCTGTGCGATGAAGCGACTGGCTGGGTGTTGTTGCGGTATTATTTTTGTTTTCCCATATATTTTCATATAATTTTACACATATGTTGTGTCGGATTTTTGGATATGAAAGACGTGTAGCATTTCGCATTTCGTTCTATTTTGTTTTTGTCTCTAGTGGTACGGACTGCAGAGTTAGACGGAGGATGCATGCGCCTATCCCGGGACCATATGTGAGTACTCTCACCCTTAATTATCCCTCATTTACGCTGCTTTTTTTCTAACATAAATAACTTCACTCCTATATTACATTTACCTATACTTGTTTAATTGATCCTGAGACAATTATAGAAACTAAAAAAACAATAATTCAACCTCGTCTTCTCTCAATCCCTGGTGGAAATTATTCGTACAATTTTCTACAAATTTTTAAGGACATCAAGCCTCTTCGATTTTTCAAAAAACAAAGACAATTCACGGAATAAAAACAAACAAAAAACTATCAATATTGTGTCGAATTCGTCTCTTCTCTTGCTACTCCTGCCACGCGATCGTAGCGCCTCTATCCACGTCGGTGTCGCCGCCGCGTCGATCGCGTGAACTTTTTTCAGTCTTGTGACGAATGTAAGCGAAACTTTGAGACTCTTATTGAATATTGTCCCCAGGGTCCAGGGTCTCACCTCGACCATAATTCAGCAAAGTTTGATCATCACTCTTCACTTCTGACACTCGAATTTTCCTATTTCCGGCTTCACTTCCTCCCTAGTATCTTAGATTTTTCAGGCTCACCTTTTTCGCGGTGTGTGTCTAACCTGCATCCGGATTGCCTGCTGTTGTATATAGCTGACAAGGGAAAGCATGGCTTATGCTAAGATTGACCGCTTGAACCTTATAGAATATAGTTTGTCGAAAAACAAAAACGCCGACACGCAAGTGGATGTTATTGCATGAGCTGCTGCATTTTTGCACGGAATACGAATAAACATTTTTGTATATATATACATATATATATACCATAAAATATTTGTTACTTCATGCCTTTCTTTATAAACTATTAGGCATGTGTTTCTTTCTTTTTTTATTTGGCTACATAACTGCATCAGTGACACGTCAAGATTATACTAGAAGAAAAAAAAGGAAATATATCAAACAAACAGTTTTCTTATCGACTTTGAATAAAAATCACAACTTTTTTTTCAATAGAAAATATTTTGAACCTAACGTCCAAGTTTTTATTATTTTTTTGTCTGTTTTACTGTGTAGATAAGTTATATATGAAACGCACATATTTTCATCACTGAAGTCTGAATAGTGAAAACGACCGGCACAATACCTGATTAAAAAAAACGAATTGTTCATTTTTTCATCTCTGATGTAACAAAAGACAAAATAAAAAGTGAAATAACTTGAATCGTTAATTTTTTCAGTATTACGCACCGGCGAACGCGATTGGCAATGCCGAGAGCGATCAGGTACACAGCAATACCCACACGCAAGTTTAGGATCGTCCGAGACATCGTCATTCGCACCCCCAACCCCACCAACACCGCCACCAAGACCCTGCAGAAGTGTTACTTTTGCCGAATCTCCAAAACTAAGTCCAAAGCCAAGAAGAAGATCTAGTATGGCTAATTTGGACGTTGCTGTTCCATGGATGCCTGCACCGCAGGGTCCGTGGATAAGCGGAGAAACTAACATCAATAAAAAACCAGAATATGTTACCTGAGCAGCAGCAGCAGCAGCACCTTATCCTGTTATAGATTCGATGAATGATATAAATTGATCCGAGGCAATTTTATAGTCCGTTAAAAAACTGAATAAAATTTTTGTAAATTGTAAATAATTAAAAAAAATAACATCAACAAAAACAAAATTTTAATTAAATTAGACGATTCATTTTATCCTTGAATATGATTTCAATCAACCACGTTGAACTAGTCGACAGATAATGATAATAGTATGGTCCAGGGGTGGGTTCATGTGTAAGAGTATAAAAAAAAAGAAACACAATAACTAATAAATTCAAGAGTTAATAGAAAAAAAAACATGAAAAATAAACTGCCAGTCAGATAGACAGTGACGGATATAATCATATAAGTATCTTTAATAACGAAATAAAAATCAATACTAAAAAAACTCTTATCGGTGGTGATGAGACAATCGGGTGAAAATGCGTGTGTGTATAACTATTAAAATATGATTAACGCAAGACTTTGACAAAAACCGAACAAATATGTTATAATTTTAATGATGAAACTAAAATAATAATAATAATAATAATAATAATAATAATAATAACGATGAAATGAAAATGAAAAAGTGTGACTGAATTGGACATGATTAGTTGTAATGTGAATTTTTAACTAATATACATATAATAGTAATAATAATCTTACGATATAAGAAGCGAAGGAAGAATAAGGATACGTTTAATCGATTAATTATTCGTTAATTAAAACAGATATCGAATCAATTAATGGACGTGTATAATTATCGATTATTAAGGTATGTTGATTCTATGATGCGATACAACGTCGTAATTCGTTTATTCGTGAATATGTGGTATATAGATATAAGCGATGCGCTCCTGTTCGCACTAGACCGGCTCTACGCAGATTTTTTATTTTTTTATTTCTTTTATACGCTTTTCACGTAATATAAATCAAGTTTTTCCAATACAGCGTTTGAATTTCCCGGTCGCGTGTGACGTCACACAGTACCTACCGTCTGGCGGCGCTGCAACCGTGGTCAAAAGAATAACGTGGCGGCCGAGGCACTCTGTGACGTCACGTGGCATCTGAAAATTGATCATTTTTAATTGCTGTTTACAATCACCTGAAGTTGATTCTATCATTCTTGTGGTTTTTAAAAATTGGTTTTATCCATCAAGCACCCATTTATTATGGATATTTGTTGAGGTTCAATCTAAGGAAACTTCCCTATTCTATTGTTCTTTACTGTATTTTTATTTATTTTTTTCCACGAACGAATGGAAAACCCTGAAGAAATAATCCGGCCAATCGAGGTCTCAGTTCTGCTGACCACTGGTCAAAACCGATTCCCTTAAAGCCTCGGGGTAAAGTAGGTGGGGGACTTTGCCTACCGTAATCCGATGCGGTATTATCAAGATTAACATCAGGCCACCCGCAGACAAAGATCTTAAGAGCATGCTACAGTCATTTTTTTACTCTTCTTTACCGACCTTACCCAGTTTTCACTTGTTTTCACTGATAGCAAAGCCTACGCGTCACGAGCGCGGAAAAGGAACCAAGAGTGCAATTCTAGATGGAATTCCGAAGATATACATCGGAAAACTTCTTTGTTTCATGCAACAATGAAGACGTATTCTTTTAAACTGCACAAAATGGTAATTGTCGATGTCAAGCGGGCGAAACTCACAATCATGGCCGCGACCACCGCTTGACATCGACAATTACCATTTTGTGCAGTTTAAAAGAATACGTCTTCATTGTTGCATGAAACAAAGAAGTTTTCCGATGTATATCTTCGGAATTCCATCTAGAATTGCACTCTTGGTTCCTTTTCCGCGCTCGTGACGCGTAGGCTTTGCTATCAGTGAAAACAAGTGAAAACCGCGTAAGGTCGGTAAAGAAGAGTAAAAAAATGACTGTAGCATGCTCTTAACAATCTTATTAGCAGTTTCTCTGGGATAAAAGCCGTACATGGTGGGGTGGTTATTCTTCATGTTATCACTGTTCTATCGCTCTAACTAACATCGCACGGTACGGTCGGTCTGGTGCGAGAATCACTATGTAATTATATCATCATAGTCGCACTACGATACGTACGTGCCAAAGGACGATAACTGAGGCTTTGTCTGATATTACGGGAAGGATAATCGGCCGATCAATCGACCGGGATCCGTGATAAGGAATTAATCGAGTCTCGAGCGCCATAAAACGCTAACGAATTTCAAAACGCTTTGCCGTGGGGTGAAAAAAACATAAAAAATACGGTATTCAAGATTGAAATTCCAGCTTTGATTTGAAAAAAAAATCTACCTTGTAGCTTGAAAATTGTGGCCGTTGTGCCCACTGAAGTAGCAATCCGCGAAAAACGGTGTCAATTGTAATTTTCAAGCTACAATGTCTTTTTTTTTACCACATCAACCCCCACGCCACAGCGTTTTTAAATTCGTTGACGTTTTATGAAGCCCCCTAAAACCGATAAAAATGGTTCACATGTATGATTATAATGTGTAGAAGAAACATGTAAAGTTATATTAAATTGTATATAATATATGTAACTGTAATTCTATATAAATATGATGTTCACGTACGTATTCTGACTTTATACCATGATTGTATACAACTATGTGCTTGTATATGATTCTTGAAGTTCAGAATTCACACGTGAACATGTATAATTATATTACACGTACATTTTATGAAGTTTTATTCATACATGTAATCATATCGAGATCCGACATTAAGACGTGGCTCAAGAGAGTTCCTGTTTATATCCACCATGATAGTAACGGAGTACATGTAGAAGTAGATACGTTCTGTAAATACGTTCATGATCATCGTTTGGAAAGTCACACTAAAATTGATTTCATTTTGAGGCACCTCTGTCAGTGTGTTGATTTTTCTACACATCGATATGACACCGCATAGCTATCTGTACAAGGCTACTTTCAGACGTCGTCCTGCTAGACGCGTCGGATCCTATTATGAACCATTTTTAACTGGCTCATTTTCACGTAATTAGACACAGCCGTGAAATAATCGGACGCAAGTGGAGTGGTCCACGCCACACTTACCCCATATATCATATCGTCAGTTTTTATTTGAATTATCATAATAATGGAAATAACAAGAGAAAGAAAGATAAGAAGTAAAAAAAATGATTGAATAAAAAGAAATAAAAAATGAAAAAAAAAAAATATATATATACTATTATATTAAATTGAATTAAATACAATAAATAAGTTTATTAAAAAAAAAAAAAATGAAGTGAAATATGAATTCAATAACAATTAATATTATGATGATAAATATGGTGCGTTTATTATACGTTGCGAAAAAGTAACGCAGGCGTCAAGACTAATAAGTTGCTATAATGTTGAACCACAGTGTGATTAATTCTATTGTAATTTCAACGATTGAAACAGAAGAAAAAATTGAATGAAATAAAATAAAATAAAATAAAATAAAAATAAATAAATAAATAATAATGATAATGAACATAATTTAAAAAACGGATAAACAAAAATATTGATAAATAATGTCCCCCACTAATATATGATATTGCAATACCCTAACCCGAGCGTTGTTAAGTTTATGCAATATATTTGTTTTTCCTTTTTTTTTCTTCACCGATTTTCAAAATCAACTACTAATTTTCAATCCAAATTCAGTTAATTAGTATTTCATTATTGTTGAAAAAATCTAGTTATAATCGATCTGATCCTTCATCTGAATGTAATTGAATCAAAAATATAATATAAGAAACACTTGGTAATAATCAAATTTTGAAAGATAATCAAAAACTGATGATTGTTCAACGTTAAAAATGACAGAATTATTAAATAATAGTACAGTTTAAATGAAAAAAATAAATAAAATAATAAAGCGTCTTCCAGTCGCCGCCACCGCCACCCGGTACATGATAACGAGCAAACAAACAAACACATTATTAAACTACGGTGATGATCGTATCCTTGCGATTATACAAATTTAAAAAAAAACTTTCTCATACTCCTTCACCCATATATTTCGTAATGAAATAACAATTTATGTAAGATGATGTAAACGAAATAAAATTTGCATATGAATATACGATCGATCGTTCAATTTACACTCCCCTCTCAAAATTTTCATCCTTAGGTCGTCGAAAAATCAGCTGAAAATCCGTAAAAACTGAATAAACGATCTTTTCAAAAATCACTTGGCACACGGTTAATCCGATTATGTCTCTCGACGTCTCATTTTCTTCGGAGAGCAATCCTTCATCGTGTGAACGAGGGAAATTGGGAAAATAAATTTTTTGATCAAGTTATAAGCAAAACAGTGACTAGATTGTCGCTAAATTTCGATGACTGACCATAACTTATCACAGGATTTTTTTTCCCAGTTTCTCTCAATCACATGATGAAGAATTGCTCTCCAAAGAAAATGAGACGTCGAGAGACGTAATCGAATCAACCGTGTGTCTGAAACCTTGCGACAAGTGATTTTTAAAAAAGTCAAATTTTCGACTTTGGATAAGATATCAAGGATTAGTGATTTTTTAAAGTAAGCACCGCGAGCCAAAGCCGAGCTGGAGAGTAAAGTGGAACTTTCCGCACGGCTCGGGAATGAGGCAGACTTCACAGGCTTCTAAAATCATACTTTTCAAGCAGGTAAAGAGTAGTAAGAAGAGAATGAAATGAACGTATGTGTACAGGTGAGGTAAGATGAAAACATAACGTGAAGAAAACGGTGAGTAGAATTATGAGGCGGTTTTCAGCCGTTAACTATGTATGCGTGCATAGCGTTCATCGTAGTGATGATAGTCTTCCGGTGAAAAGAAAAGACTGGTAATAAAAGAAACCATACCCTGCCACGGGTATATTTACATGAACAACGAAATTACTCACCTCTCTACATTCTGGAGGAAGAAAAAACCTTAAATCCCTGCGGGTCACGATAGTCAAATCATTCGGAACACGTCCATGAATCACGGAGGGTTTCACAACATTTCATAGGTCATAAAAGGGTTGAACGAAAAATAGGATAAGTTCACAAGAATTCGGAATATGGTCTGAAATATATCACAAGATGAAAACAAGGACTCAAATATTTTAAACAGAGTTCGAAATATTTAAATTCTAAATATTCCATGTGGAATTCCGAAGATTTGCAAGTGATATAATCCCTCTATTCATGAGAACAAGACAACGCGGAGGATTCACTTTCCGCACTAGGGCTTTACTTTCTGCACTGCTCGGAGATCATGCACTTTACGCACGCTACACAGGCTACGAAAATCTTACTTTGGAAACAGGTACGTGTACGTGTTACAAAAAGTACTATTTTGTCATTTCAAAGCTATCATTTCTTGAAAATATTTATTTTGCCGATTGAAAGAAAACATTTGTTAAAATTCTACAATCTCTCAAATATCTGCTTTCTTTGAAAAAGTTCCAAAAGCTGAAAATTATTTTGTCTTAAATTTTTCCGAAAACTTTTAATTCTCTCAAAGTTTTCTGCGAGAAGTTTTTTTTTTTTTAAATCGATATTTCCTAAAAAAAAAAAATACTTCTGTGAAATAAAAAAAATTCTACGAAGGTTGCCAATGCGAGTGAATTGAATATTCAGTAGAAATAGGTCATTATATAATCAGACACACGACTGATATGTCAAGAATTTTCAATCAAGAAATTAAAATAAAGGATTGTGAAGTCTAATTTTCTTTTCAACCCGAAAGTTTTATGATTTAAGCAAAACTGTACCTCCTCCATTTTTGTATCATGTTTTTTTTTTATTTTATCCATTTTGGACAGAGTCCTCCTAAATGAGGTGAATAGTTTCCATGTTCAGAACTGAAACGAATATATTCATATACAAAATCAGGATCTCAAATACATGATCTCAGCCATTTGGAAAAATGTAATTTGTAAAATCAGTAAAAAATCTGTTACTCGAGCAACTTTATTATCCCGGAGAATCATGGAACCAGAATGAAACTGATGAGTAATAACGATAATCATGAAAATTTGAAAAAAAAACATAATGATTAATATTTAAAACTTGAGACCTGAGTGAAATTCCGAACTGCGGATATAAATTTATCCCAAAGCTCTGAAACAATCAACTTCAGTCACGCTATGGTCGAGATCCCTGTCCGAATTTGAACGAGTATAGTTGATTAACGAACGCGTCAACTGGCTGCAGTGGGTGAAAAAAAAATCGTTTGGGAGGATGATAAAGCGAAGCCGTTATCAGCGTTTTATCAATTAACCGGGAAACTGTACCGTCCGATAACGTTGATTGACATGTTGCCCGGAAAAGGACGAAAATTGTATCGTGTACGAAACGGAACCAACTGGACGGTTGAAATTTGCAAATTCGCATAAATATCGACGACACTTTACGATGTTGGAAATTCAATTAAACTCACATGCATTTTATACACCACAGAGAAGTCATGCCGCCGACGTAATTAGATCAAAATATCAATTGAAGGTGCAACCAGGAACCCAGGATACCCCAGGCACTGACGGTATTTTCGAGGATCGATCTTCACCTGGTATAATATCTGCAGGCTAGAAGCATTTGCCCGAGTAGGCTAGGCTGCACCCCCCTCGGCATGGGCACAAGTACGTTTCCTGCATACAAAAACGATTTATGGATCGAAGATTCTCTGCCCAGGTTTGGAATGAAAATGCGAAAATTACGCCGAATGAAGATGAGACGAGAGGCTCGGGTCTCCGGTATTCTCTCATGCATCACAATTCTAGTCTAGTCGCGGACGCTTCTGTTGACCAAAGTCCTGATTCCCGGGTTCTTGAAAATTTTACCATCAAGGATCAGCCATATCCTAGCGAACACGAACTACTTTTAGACAGACCGATCAACATTAATTAGTTGGTCAAAGTTTTAAGACGGGAATCACTGCGTGGAGACACCCCGCAAAATCCGGGACCAACATTCTCTGGCAAACTCTACCGTATAGCAATTGGGAAGACCACGAAATGCAGCATTCCATAAAGTCTGGCTCGTTAGACTTGTTGGGAAAACTCTCAGCACATCTGGACTTCACTGCTTTCCATTATACCCTGAGGATAATTACACTATGGGCTCTTCGGGAATGAAAATAAAGTTTATAGTTTATTCGTGGTATTCCGGGATCTCGGAATGACGTTTCAGGCCGTAATGCCGAGAAATATGATTTTTGGGACATTTTTTGGTCGTTCAAGAGCCCGTCAATAATTCGTATGAACCCAATATCAGGTTTTTACTCCATTGAGATAAAAGAAAGTTCTTATTCTACAAGGGCTCAAAGTGATTGTTTTTCATTACATTTCTGATCATCTAAGGCCCAAAATTAGTTCTTTCACTTCATGAGAACCCGAAGTGAGGTTTTCATTACATTATTCAAGTCGTCTGAGGATCCAGAAGGTTTTAAGGTTTAGACTTTATTATCAGGTCCAACGTAAGATTTTCGTTTTTAGTTTGAATTTTTAGGCCATGAAGGCCAAGAAAGAGATCTGATATTCCGAGAACAACGAATAAGGATTTTTTGTAACCATTTTGTATCATGAAGTAGGAAATAGTTTGAGCAATGTAGGATTTCCGAATCCTGACGAAGATTCCGCGGTTTAAAATTCTGGAAAATAAAATGAAAGCCCGCAGTGCGGACTGCATGCGATGGTTTATGCAGAAGGTAGTAAATCCAACGGTATTTTGGTATTCATACATCGAAACGTTGGTGATCGAAGTCCTTGCCTAGGTGAGCATAGCTTCTCCCTGCAAGCTTGACGATAAGCGTATGAAACGGCTTTTGGAAATCTTGATCTTCGCACCGACAATGCTACACGTAGGCTATACCTCGTAGTGGGGTTGATATATGTCGTAGTATTACAGCGATACACCTGATACGGTTGCCGATCTTTCAAAGAAATTGAAATTCACTTTGGCTCGGTCTATCCTGCGCCAAAGTTTGTGGAAAAAAAATGTCGTGGGTTGGAGCCAGCATTTGAACTTCCAGTAAATTCCGTTTGCTTCCAGCTATTCTGAAATTTGCAAATCTGACATCAGACTTCGAGTATCAATTTTCATAAAAATTCAAATCTTTTCAGTTTTTTGGAGCATATTGAATACGTGAAATTCAAATTTCGCGAATACTGACTCCAGATTCATGATCAGCGACCAAAGAAACCATGCGGGACCAAATATCATTCGAATCCGTTGATCCGTTATCAAAATATCGTAATTTTTGCTGTAGTTCTTGTAATTCTGTTGTTCAAATAAAAAAAGGGGTGCCGGTCGAAATTTGTAAAAAAATGTTCACTGCAGGCATTTACGTAGTTACATCGATGACCTGCGGGACGAGGGTCTGATATTTCGCACGTAATCAAGTTTGCTTAATGTATTTGCCTGCCTGCATTGAAAGCCTGCAGCTTTTGGTCGGTGGAGTAACGTATATAATGGAGTTTATTTAACGACAATGTCAACCACCGGGATGTGATAAAATCAATTGCCCTCACCGGCTGGTATGGGTATATCGGCTATGCCGAGCGATCTCGCGCTCGCTATATCAATTAGTCAACGTTAAAAATTCAACGCCTGCAGGAAAAAGAAGGGAAAGAAATAACGAAAAAAAGACAACAAAAATTGTCGACTGTAACAGTGAAATTCAAACAACCTATCCTACTTTTATCTCTTAACGAGCAATCGAACCACAATTATGAACTACAGTCGCTTCAGCTAACTTACTCTATAAACTGAATAGATAATATAACCAAAGTGAATGATTCATGGATGCTGTACTGTACTTCCACAGCTAACGACGAACACTGCAGTGACTCTCTGCGACGACCAAGAGGCAAGGGGGAAATTGAGCTTAATTTCCACTGTCTCTGAATATTTCATTTCATTTCCTCACTTTGCCTCGCTCCCGTAAGGAATACCACCCCGTGCATAAATTTTCTGTAAATTGTGTTACGGTAGAGGTACGTACACAGGTACACGAATCTGCGGATCAAAGATCTAAAGAAATGTCTCAGAAATGACAAATAAACCGTAGAAAAATGACCGTAACTTTCTCGTGATGAGAATACATGAATCGGCGCATGCGCGTGAAGTAGATGATACACTTTCCACTCTAGACGCTTGAAATGACTGAATTGCTCAGTGAGGCCACCGGACACGAGCGTCTGCTACTTTTGTATTCCGTCATGCTGTAAATGAACGAGTGAAAATCGGAATACTGGCGATATCGATAACCTGCAATTAAACTATGGGTGAATTTACATCGCGGTGTCAATTTCCTGGCTGGGTGTTTCGATAACTATCAGGTTTATGACGCCTTGTTGGTAATTGGGTGACTGCAATTCATTTGGAAAATGGATTTTCGGTTTATAATGGAAGTCCATGAGTACCAGGCAATATACCCGAATGGATGGGGTGTAGTAGAGGGAATAATAATCGTAGGGAACAATATATACGCTCTACCCGTGAATATTGACTGAAATTTTCAAATTCTGTGGCGCATAAGCAGTCCGATTAATCAACTTTACGTCCGTTTCGTGTCATTTTCAAATTGAATGGCTTATCCTTTCCATTTTCATGCTAATTATCCCCCTCGACTCTATATAGGATCGATAATGCATTCGTACTATAACCGCGACCTACTCAGCGACACGCATGCATCAACATCAAGCATCGATTCCATTCGACGGGGTCAGACTCGTGATCACGTGCCAAGTAATATGAAAAAAAAAAAAAAAATTGAAAATATAGTCTCGCTAATTTCGATCTACATCGATCAGCGAACAATGAACCAACGGCGAGGGGGAAGCTCCATTGAGTTTCTAAATTACTTTTCGATTATATTATGCTGGATCGATACTCAGTCCGAGCATTGACACTGATTATTATACCTTGCTCGCTAACAATTCACTATTTTCACATTTCAATGGAATAACCCATCGATCTTTCCACCCTTCAGCCTTTACATTATACAAGTGTTATCTATGTTATTCTTACATTTTATGAAAGTTGTCACCAATCAATATTTTTTAACGCTAATTCAAACACGTGCTTTGGAAAATTAAGGGGGCAGGGTAACGCAGGGTCTGAACGCTGTTTTGTGTTCGGGAAAATACGTTGTATAGTTCAAGGCGGGAAAACTAGATTTGAACCTCGACGAATTTCCGTACGCGGCACAAAGTGAGATATGAAAAATCTGCCACGATTGATCCTTCGGGACAGTAAACTGAGCATGCACACCAAATTTCAGCCGAAAATATTGAAAATTGTAGAAGTTATTAAAGCTTGAAGACAAAACTAGTTATTTGTGTGGCACGATCGCAAACAAGGACTTTTTGATTCATTTGCGCGTTGGACTAGCCTCGAGTAGCACTGAAAAGGTATTTCAAGCTTGGTGAACTTGGCCTAACCTAACATTCAACCTGTTTTACCGACACTCAAGATTGAGTTGCAGGTATAACAGAGGGCAGCAGGAGCGTCGTTATCGCGTTTCGCGAAAACTGAGAGATCAGAGGCCAAAATAGTCATGTTATCAGAGATTTTTATGATGAAAATGAGAAAAAAAATATATAAATAAATGAACAGTGATCTGTATTCGAAGAATGAAAAAGTTTCCGAGATTCAGTTGAGCAAGTAACTCGTAATATGGTGCAACGCGCAATATCTCACATTCAGACAAACCCTCTGGGTTATTATTTTCCACCCTAGTTTACAACTACGTTAGTACCCGCGACGCACCCCATCCATCCTGATGCTCTTACTCCGTAGTATAACTCAGAGCGCAGTATTTCGTTCACCGTAGCGCGGTTCTTTGCTCCAAATCGCAAAACATCCTCGACGCATATTTTCATGCTGCGGTACATCTAATACACTGTCAATCAATCATACGCCTATTTTACGATAAAACAATTGCCAAAATTAGAAGCAGAGAAAAAAAAATCCTCAGCTCGTCGTCGCCTCTTTCAAGCTCAACCCTTTAACCCTTTCTTCGCGTCTCTCTCTCTATTTCACCCTTTGCCCTGGTGCCCAGGAAGCTTTTCCGCCCCACCACTGCCGATACAATTCGCGCATGCGTATCAACGATGTTTATATGCTCCCGCGAGAGTATAGGAATGATGGTGGCCGAGGGGATGATTCTAAATATAGACAGGGTTGCCGGGCTGCAGAAACAGCCGCCGCCCTTCTGAGCCAGGGGCGGCGGCGGCGGCGGCGGTGTCGGTGGCGGTGGCGGCGTCGGTGAGAGCAGCAGCAAGGTCGCGTCATTGATCTGGCGGGGTTGGCGGTGTGACGCGCCCAGTGACGTCATACCGTAAACCAAAATGCGTACTGTAGCGCCCTCATCGACGACGTGAAGCAAGGAATCCCCCGGTGGAGGGGGATATTCGATGGGGAGGGGGGCTGGTCAGAGCGAGAACCCCGTTGCCTACGACCCAGTTGTCGTTTTCGCGGCACCTTAACGCGCCAGTTGTTAGGGTCACGTGCGTTTTACAATTTTTTCTTCTTTCTTCTTTTTCTTTTACACATGATTATTTTTTTTTTCAATTTTAATGCTTTTGTTGTCGATTTTAATGTTTCTAGATAATTATATGATGAAAGGGTAATGATAATGAAATTATGTTGGACCGTGTAACAGCCATCGAGCGACTTTAGAGCACCGCTGCATCCCCTCAGAACCGGTTCGCACCTATCGCGTCAAATTCAATGAATCTTCGAAGGCCAAGATCGAGTATGCCCTCGAGGTACTTCATCCCTGTATCATCGAGACAAGACTACGGAATCAATTCTTGTCGAGTAGTTGTTTTTTTAGTCTTATAGTATATGCAGGGAATTTTTAAAGAAGAAATGAATTATTATTAACGAAATTAGTTATTATAGAAATAAATTAATTATATTAACAAAAGTTAATCTTTTAGTATTTTCAAGACAAAAATCCTCGTCGAATGGATGAAGGACATTGAAAAATGTTATTTTTAAATGAATGAACCAATTTTTTTGCATTTGTAAAATTTGAATAATTTATCGTAACCTATCACACGGTTATTCATTATCAGATCCCGACGTTGAAAAGATGAAAATGATTTGGAAGGGAAAAAATAATGTTTAAATTCTTAACAAGGTTTTGAATTTACGGTGTACACGTATAAAACGTTGAAAATGAATTTAAGGGCACGCTTTTATAATGAACATTAATTTTTTGTTCTGTTTTTTTTTTTCCCCAATCTTTACAAGTGCATTTGGTACAGTAACTCGAAATAATTACGAACAATTAGTTTTATTTCTCGTTAAAAATGACAATTGCGGAGCAATTAAATTTCAGTCCTTTTTCCAGGTCGTGTGGCATAATTTTGAGATTTTCAATTTGTCGTACAAGCTATATATGCACCCTTTCCATTTAATCTAAACTATTTAGATACGTAGAATGAAATAAAAAAACAGAATAATCCTGACCAATTAAATACTTCGTTATCAACAAACCTCAGAAACTTTGGCCAGTTATATAATGTATCCTCCAATCTGCCAAGACCCACTTGAGACAGACGTATTTTCGAGAATATCTACTTTATGAACAATAATCCCTTTTTTTGACTTCCCGTTTCTCTGTTTTCAGAGAAAAAAGAAAGTTATTGTGATCAACCCGAAAATGAAAATTTGAGTTTTCACTAAATCTCCACGTTTCGAGGTCCAAAGAATCACGTCCGACTATTTTCAGTTTGACGTCTGGGTGTGTGTATTTGTCCGCACGATATCTCGAGAACGCGTGGTCGGATTTAGATCAACTTGGGCTCAATTGACGGGGCTTTTCTTAACTTAGAAGTGATTAGATTTTGGCTTCGATCGGATTAGTACTTTTTGAACTATTCAAATAACAAGATTCTAAAAAACACAACAAAAATGACGATATCTTGAGAACGAATCAACGGATTTCAATGAAATTTGGTACCATATGGTTTTTTTTATCGCTGATCACGAATCTGAAGTCAGTTTTGCAAAATTTTCATTTGGCGTATTCGATATGCTGCAAAAAACTAAAAACATTTGGATTCGGATGAAACTTGATACTCGTAGGTTTTTTGGATCACCGATCACGAATCTGAAGTCAGATTAGCGAAATTCAAAATGGCGAGTCCGATTAACCTGGGAAAAATACTAAAAACATTCGAAATCTTACGGAAATTTGTACTCGAAGGTTTTTTGAACCGCCGATCAAGAATCTGAGGTCAGATTTACAAATTTCAAAATAGCTGAGAACAAAATAAATAACGGGAAGTTCGAAGGCTGGCTCATAGTCAGCCCAAACCCGCTTGTTTTTTTATGATAACCACGATACAGTCAAACTGTCTCTCTCTTAGTTTTATAGTTCTTATAGTTAACTATATTTTTTCAGTATTATGTTCCTTGTTCCTGGCTGATGTCATTATTCTACATCCTTCTCATTTTCTTACAATTTGATCGAGTTTTCTGTAACTAGGCTCAAGTTTCTTGCCACCACTCACTGTGCAATTATTATCACTATAAGTTGGCCAATATTGTGATTGTCACAATAAAGCATCTATCTCTTGCCTCGTGACTGGAAAAGTGCACGAGAGGTCTGACCACACTCCGGCTGCCACTACTGGATCGTCTCGTGCCCTGATAATCGCGTTATCTCGAGTAATGACGCAGATCTTGGGATTTTGAGAACGACGGCACGCGTAGGGTTGCCGAAAGGGGTCTCAGCATGAAAAGGATGAGAAGTGAATCTGTAGTCTCGCGGTGGCAATTTAAAACGACAACTTTGTCCTACGACGGTTAAAAACTTTTCGAACCCCTTTCTGTTTCAGACCTCGAGTTAGCCTCCCCTTCTATCTTCGTCTTTCGTCCCTTTTATCTTTTCACCCAGAAAGATTTGAAAAACAGGTGTTGCAAAAAACCTCTGAGGTCTGCAATCAAAACGTACGTCAGGAGCTCTAATTACGTCCGTTTAAAAAATTAAACACTTTTCTGGATACCGTTGAGGGTGGCTGATTATAATTGCTGTACCGAAACAATGAGCCACAAAACTGAATAGACGGCAAACGGTACCCGGTCGCCCGGTCCACCGGGAGGTGGCGAACTAGCTCGGTGTGTTTGAACAGTTCGGCAAACTAGACTATTTTATAAATTATTGTTAATTGGCAATTATTTCGAATCTCTGTACAGCGAAGGTTAGGGAATTTGTTGAGTTAGTCAATTTGGCGAATTAAAAGAGGATAGCACAGGGTTGAGTACGGTTTCAAATTAAAACCCATTCGAATCAAGGTGAATCGGACTGAATTTGAAAAAATGATAATTTGGTTTACTGTGACTTGAAGAAAAAAAAAATCATATCACGTCAGTTGATAAGGATTCATTCAAAATTCGCATGAGTCTGTATAATGCAACAGGAATGAGGTTTCCATACCGCATCGTGAACAAACGGAGGAACAGAGATAAACTTTCGCAGAGTGAGGTTTCACCTCGAGGGACGCATTAATGAATGAATGAGTGAATGAATGAAGGAATGGAAAACATGGAGGAACGGAGAAAGACTCGGTTTTCATACGAAGATGAAAGAATTAAGCCTCTTTCGATTATTTGAACGAACAATAATTCAGTTTTTTATCTGCGCCGCCTCAACAACCCTAATTTAAAATTGGATTCCAAATGGGGAAAACTCTCTACAGCCCTTCTAGGGCCCTACTCTCTAAATTTGAATCAGTGAATAGTCACTGATCATCAGCGAATAGTCACTGATGCCTCCAGTTATAAGTATACCACTGGAAATCAGTGAAAAGTCACTAATTTATCCAGTGAATTTGAATAACTGATTCAAATAGTGAAATTTTCACTGATTGAATCAGTGAAAATTATTGGTTCTTATATATATTTGATCCGGTTGAAGATATTCTCGAAACGGAAAGACAATATGGTATATTCGACACATTTTTGTTTCGCGAGTCTTTATTGCAAGTAAAGAAAAAACGGACTCCTAACGCAGATGAAACTTCTCCGATTCCCATCTCGTCGGAGCGAGCCAAGACTGGACGCAGTGAGAAAACCTAACCTACCAAAAGTATCAGGAATTCAATGTAAGACAGTGAACAGCAATATTCACACAATTCATTGATTATTTGCAACTAACAAGCCAAATTGTGAAGAATTTTATAAATCCGCATGTGTACTTAAGTTATGATTTTTACTGAACAGTTCACGTGGTTGAACCGACGCCCAAATCAGCACGCAACATATGAACGCGAACGATTTGGCGGTTAGTGGGCAGCTCCATAGCGGTCAGAGACTCGGCGTACGCGGCGCCCCTAGCGTTCGTCACAAAAGTCACTGACGAAACAGTGAAGTTATGCACTGGTTTAGCAGTGGTAAAATCACTGCTGAAATGGACTTCACTGATACTCCAGTGAAAAAAGATTCAAGTCACTGTTTCTGCAGTGAAATACCAAGTCACTGATTCAATTAGTGAAATTTTCACTGATTCAAATTTAGAGAGATAGATCGTTGCGATTGCGATATCAATATCCACGTTTAGCCAGTTTCCTGGTGTCACTTAGCTGCGGGTTCCTCCTAGAGAATCGTTCGAGGCAAAGCGGAGGCTGCGAAGCTCGGGCGTGTAATTAAATAGCAACCCTGTTAACCCAAATTGAATTGCACGTCATCAGGTGCGGAGCGGAGCCGAGGAGAACCGATGCTCTACTCAAGTCCCCCTGCGTCGCGACGGCGTGATAAGCTATTTTAAGATTCATTCACGGTGTCCAGGTCCGTAAATAGAGACTCTCGTCGACGGAGTCGCATCCCCCAAGGACCGAGCCGCCCAAGGATACGGTGTCCACGTCACCCCGGAGCTCGTTCTCGATTGTGACGAGCCAATGCCCACGCGTACTTTCATCGCTTTTACTAGTTTTACATTGTTTAGAATTTACAGACCTTCTCGTGTAGATTTTAGATTCTAGGGAAGCCAGATCGAAACTCGTCCTCAATATTTCTCTTTGCGTCCTCAATTGTCCAGAATAATTCTTTTTCTCCTGGAGCCAATGAAACCCACTGGGTTTATTCGAAGATTCCATAAAGAGACCCAGGACTTACACCTGCAGCTGATCAAAAGAAACGAATAACAAGCACAATTAAAAAATTCTGTACAGTCTCCCATATCGAACTCATTGGTTTCAAATTCAAACACAGTAACGTGAACTTTAATAAATTAGAATTAGTTATGTTAGACTGAGTTCAACGTTTTTTTTTTTTAAATCGGGGTTTTTATACATGGAAAAACGTTATTTCATCTTCTTTTCCATATTGTTTTCTTTTCCGAATTTGTGACAAAACCCAGTTTTTTTCGATATCCTGTCTTCATTTGCAGACACGAGTGTCAACCCTTTTAGATTTTTTGTGTGTAGGTATGTACATACATACCTATACGTAGGTATCTGTGAATTCATTCGCGCATCAATTTTCACTCTGGATATATACGAGCGACATTTATATATATATTATATATATATAATACAGTAAAAGTTTTGCAAACTTTGGTGCTTTTATATGCGTTTTCCGAAAATACTTCGGATACAGATCTTTGCTGACTTGTTATGCGGTAATAAATTACATCAATTTATTTTCATATCGGGCACAAGCATGTTGGAATGATGGTACAGAGCACAAGACGCATTTCAGAGGTCCTACGACCTCTCGACCCATCTTGAGGTCGGTAAACTTCACAGATTTGTTATTACGATGTTGGGATAAATTCGTCTTTATACGGTCATACCTTTGTCTTGAGCCAGTTGAAAGTGACGATTCCCTAACCGGCCAATAATCCCTGAGTCTAAATGAGAAGAACAAATTTGAAAAAAAAAAATACCAATTACTGACAGATTTTATTTGAATATTGAAGATTTTATATGATTTTATATGATTACATATGAATCCTTTTATTCTCAGGGAAATCTTTCTGCATGAGGAATCCTATGGAATTAATGCGAATTTTTTACAGTCTGATTTTTTTTAGTGGTAATATTAAATTTTATCACAATTCAAAATCAATACGTACGTCGAAGTGTTCCAAAACTGTGGGGTTCGAGGGTTAATCTATTCCCTGAACAGTTCAATTTTCGTCCGCACTTACGATTAGTTCGATGTCCTGATTCCTGATGCAGACAGAAAGTTTCGGTTTGAACGTACTAGAATAGACAAAAATCCGTTCAAATTAGTCGAAAGCTCATTCGCAATAGAGTGAAATGATCATAACGTCTGATAATCTGGTAAAATGCCTGAGTCGTTGCAGTCGTGAGCTGGAACGACAGTGTATATAAACAAGAAAAGTGGTTAGCCCCCTTCCCGTCCTTACCGCGAAACTTTTTAAATTGCATCTAACTTTCCAATTTTCTTTAGGTGAAATTAGCTTGATATGATGTCTCCTCCGGGGTCGGTATATTTCGGTCGGAATGGTCTGGCTGGCGCCCTATGCATATAGTCTGCACTTTGCGGACGCCCCCCAGCACTTTGAACCCGAGTGACACCGTATATTTATTCAGCACTACGGGGGCAGGGGGCAGACGGAGCGAACCGCAAATCGAATTGTAACGTCAACGTTACCCGGTTTATTCAACGGTTAAATTTTCCCAGTAAGTATATAGGTGCACCTGACTTTTCCGCGGTAGAACGCAGGTAGGATAATTTTTAAAGAGAAATAGTGGACCCAACGACCCTCGTGAACATTTTCCCAACATCCACCGCGGCATGGGCATTAAGGTGGCGCACCCCGAGCTTTTTAACTGAATAATAAATGACGAGAGCGAACACCACGGCACGGCGCGTCTGCACTGCGAAAGGGTCCCGGTTCGCTGGTCACAGATGCGCATCGTTATACCGTAGGCTTATAGTACTACATAGACAGTGCACTTTACTGCACTGCAGTCTAATGTCAGTCTGGAGTAATGTACCGTGTGCTTTAAAACACCCGAAGAGAAGCTGCTGCAATTTTACACGAATAATTCCACTGATAGTGAGCCGCGAAATTTATACCCGTGCAGAAAAAAAATCTCAGGGGAAATCTATAGGACTGTCTCGACATTAGCATGGCCTTAGAGGGGGTCAAGAATGGTGTCATCGAGTATGGACAGCCTCTCTAGTCCCCGATTTAGGTGGAATATGGCTTCCTCAAGTAGGTTACCACTGGGAAGGCCCCAGCAAAGCCCTTTTTGGTGCGTTACCAGCTTTATTTGGCTCCAGCGTGGCCTTAGAGGGGGTCAAGAATGGTGTCATCGAGTATGGACAGCCTCTCTAGTCCCCGATTTAGGTGGAATATGGCTTCCTCAAGTAGGTTACCGCTGGGAAGGCCCCAGCAAAGCCCTTTTTGGTGCCTTACCAGCCTGATTAGGCTCCAGCATGGCCTTAGAGGGGGTCAAGAATGGTGTCATCGAGTATGTACAGCCTCTCTAGTCCCCGATTTAGGTGGAATATGGCTTCCTCAAGTAGGTTACCACTGGGAAGGCCCCAGCAAAGCCCTTTTTGGTGCCTTACCAGCCTGATTAGGCTCCAGCATGGCCTTAGAGGGGGTCAAGAATGGTGTCATCGAGTATGGACAGCCTCTCTAGTCCCCGATTTAGGTGGAATATGGCTTCCTCAGGTAGGTTACCACTGGGGAGGCCCCAGCAAAGCCCTTTTTGGTGCGTTACCAGCTTTATTTGGCTCCAGCATGGCCTTAGAGGGGGTCAAGAATGGTGTCATCGAATATGGACAGCCTCACTAGGCCCCGATTTAGGTGAAATATGGCTTCCTCGAGTAGGTCACGACTGGGAAGGCCCCAGCAAAGTCCTTTTTGGTGCCTTACCAGCCTGATTTGGCTCCAGCATGGCCTTAGCGGGGGTCAAGAATGGTGTCATCGAGTATGGCAGCCTTACTAGGCCCCGATTTAGGTGACATATAGCTTTCTCAAGTAGGTCATCACTGGCAAGGCCCCTTTTGGAGCATTGCCGACCTGATTAGGCTCCAATCTCGCTTCCCAAGTAGAATTTCCCGATCAGGAATGATCGGTTCGAGCGTTACATCCCCCAACCTGAGCCTTATGATTTCTAGGGAAGCCCGATCGGGCCCCTAAGATTTATCTGCTCTGGTAGCTGAGCCACAAAATCGCCAAGGAAAATTAAATATCGAGGGAAGGTGGGAGGAAAAATAGTTACGTATACTGGCTTGTGTATGAAGCCTAAGGTGGGAGAACCGCACGATGTTTGAATCAGTTCATAATTTTACTTTTTTTATTTCAATATCTTACAATAAACAGAATGTGAAGAATGTGAGATAATCGATTGAGACAAAAATGACCCAGTTATGGAAACTGTCGTTCAGATCCTGGTAGTAAGACTTGTTCAAAAAGCTCATTACTGCGTCAAGTAGGTGGAAAGTAGTCAGGGCGAATTTTAGATGATTGTCTACAAGAATTGATTGAATATAATGAAAAAAAAAAAAACACGAGTCATGAGCTTTATGAATTTTTACTGCGATATTACGAATCGCTGTTACGAATCCCGGTTCTAAAATCTGCAAAAATGCCAGAGTTTATCGTTCACCGTTTCAAACCCGGAAGTCTGAACCGGTCTAAAAGCTTATTTTCGAATAATCTCCACGAGTTCAAAATTCTGTACAAGTTTCATCGAAATCGTTTCATCGGTTGAGCTTTAGCCGGCTTTTATATTGCGCCATAAAATACATTGCAGTGTTTTTCATCAATGCAACGGAAGGTGTATTCATAAAAATATCGACAACAATCTGTTACCGGTGACTCGCGTGCAGGTACATTCCGACCGGAGACCGTCTCTCGAACTTCTAACCACATATTCGCAAGTTCTAAATGTAAATGAGTCGCGGAATGTCCTCCGCATGCTCTCAACCGGTGTAGACTAACAGGCAGTATATGGAAATAGAAATAGAAAAATGAAAAACAACAATGTTTGAAAACTAAAGGCAAGGTACAAGTGGTTTTTCGCGAGGTGAAAAGGAGAAAAATACATTCCATTTGTTCGAGGACGGAGTGAGAAGAGGAGAGAAGAAGTAAAAAAAAAAAAATTGGAAAAGTCACGCGAACCCTGTTTCGACCGCAGTGCAGCACGCAATACTACGCGGCGACGGTCTAGCTTTACGCGATAATCGCTCACGTTCGTAAAAACAGCGAAAAGGCTGACATGCTCTAAGATATCAAAATCTCGTTAATGCCCACTTCTCTCTCTCTCTCTTTCTTGGATTTTTAAATTATTCAACGATCGTTGTAAACATATTTTACGATCATGAGTCATACTGCAGGTGCCGAAATTATATCGATGCCAATTTCTTTTCATTCTTCTCAGCTTATCAGTTTCCTTAAAAAAATTGCACTACCCCTGAAAAACATCTATTACACAACGTCGTTTGCGTCACCCGCGACGTGTCGCGTCGAGATATTACGAGCAAAGTTTCTTATCTTTGGACGTTGGAACGCGTAGGGGTGCAGCAGGGGTTTTCTAAAAATGTGGAAGGCAAAAAAATCGCGAATTTTATTCACATGTCTCGTAGCATTCGTCCAGCATGCGTTTGTGTTCAGGGGGCGAGGGCACCACTTCAAGTCGTAATCGGTTTTATCAAACGAGTGGCAAAGTAGGTGGTGGTAGAGCGTGAGCACGCCACCTTGTTATTTATCGATCGCGATACCCCACGATAAGCCAATAAGCGTTGTAATTATTTTTATTGATGCCAACATTTTTGTCAGAGCAAATATTTACGAGGTTCGCGTTTCTCCTACGATGCCGGAGGAATTCCACCCCCTTTCCTCGACGGAATAGACGTAATACCCCGAAGTTAATTATCAACCAAACCGATTTTGGTTTTTTCTTCATTCGTTGCTTGCAAAATTTTGGCCCAAAAATCCGGTAACAACGGAGAAAACTTCGTCCGGCTGCTCATGGGCTCCAGGTTACCTCGGCAATATGTTGGCCCCGGGCCAGGCCTGTTGAGCGCCACGCCCTGGGGAAAGGAAGGAGCAGCCAGCCAAGATTCAGGGCAGGTGCCAATCGGGCAACCGGCTCCTGTATCACACCCCGTAAACCGTTTCTATTCCGGAGCCTGTTGCTTCCCTCTAACTAGCGGTTACGAGGAAATCGCATAAAGGTTAGGGGGCCTCTGGTTCCCGGTTGAGGAACCAGAGTGGAGGGAAACGGGGCAAAACGGAAACCTCGTTTAACGCCCTTTGAACACGTGGACAAGAAGATGTCATTTTTCTAAATTCTCATATATGGTCACATGACCTCCCGATTTCGAGTATAATCAGATAAATCTCGAATTTTCAGGCGTTATCGCCCCCAAAGCAAAATCCTGAATAGCAGGGTTTTCCACGTGCTTCATGTATCCTCATTTCCCATAATTCCGTTGGAAATCAGGGTTAGTATATATTCCTTGAGAATATCTTCGAGACGGAGTTTCTTCGGTACTCTCTAAATTTGAATCAGTGAAAATTTCACTAATTGAATCAGTGACTTGGTATTTCACTGCAGAAACAGTGACTTGAACCCTTTTTCACTGGGGTATCAGTGAATTCCGTTTCAGCAGTGATTTTACCACTGCTGAACCAGTGCATAACTTCACTGTTTCGTCAGTGACTTTTGTGACGAACGCTAGGGGCGCCGCGTACGCCGAGTCTCTGACCGCTATGGAGCTGCCCACTAACCGCCAAATCGTTCGCGTTCATATGTTGCGTGCTGATTTGGGGGTCGGTTCAACCACGTGAACTGTTCAGTAAAAATCATAACGTAAGTACACATGCGGATTTATAAAATTCTTCACAATTTGGCTTGTTAGTTGCAAATAATCAATGAATTGTGTGAATATTGCTGTTCACTGTCTTACATTGAATTCCTTATACTTTTGGTAGGTTAGGTTTTCTCACTGCGTCCAGTCTTGGCTCGCTCCGACGAGATGGGAATCGGAGAAGTTTCATCTGCGTTAGGAGTCTGTTTTTTCTTTACTTGCAATAAAGACTCGCGAAACAAAAATGTGTCGAATATACCATATTGTCTTTCCGTTTCGAGAATATCTTCAACCGGATCAAATATATATAAGAACCAATAATTTTCGCCGATTCAATCGGTGAAAATTTCACTATTTGAATCAGTTATTCAAATTCACTGGATAAATCAGTGACTTTTCACTGATTTCCAGTGGTATACTTCTAACTGGAGGCATCAGTGACTATTCGCTGATGATTAGTGACTATTCACTGATTCAAATTTAGAGAGTATGTATTCGTCGATTCTGGCCACCGTGTGGTAGGGTATCATCGGCGATGGCCAGTCCGGAGGAATCCGCTCGGTGCAGAATTTCGTCAAAGAAAATTCAAAGATCCTCTCCAGCTCGATAACAATTACGATAGGGGAGATGCGAAGCTCTCAAGAGTGGTAAAAGGCTGGGTGTAAACGTTTCAATGCGGTTCTTCCGTGCGATGACATTTACCGAAGATATAATCTCCGGTGTGTAGAGTATAGTCGGAGGAATAAGGATCAGGATGGAGGTGCTACACACCGACTCCGAAAATTCTCTCGGCATCTATGCCGGTTTCAAAGCACCCTCGTCAACCCTTCCCGTCCCCAGAGAGCCTCGAGGGTCGCCAAAGTCCCTGCAGAGTCCCGGATTCCTTCATTTGGTTCCTTATTCCGCGTTCGTCCTTATTTGTCCGTAGTTTTAACTCGCTTAAAGCCAACCCGAACTTTGTAACCCAGCTGGTTCCCATACCGTCCCCACCGCCTGTCGTCAACTTCCAACTTCAACTTCCAACTTCTAACTCGAACCTTTTCGGCGGGGCAGGGGGGGACGTGGTGCGGTTTGTTGAGATGTTAACGCCAGAGGGGATAAAATAGTTGTTCCTCCACGGCCAATTTGGGAGCGGTTAAAATCGAATTAACCACCGGATTATCGGATTCGATTCCCAAAAAGTCCACAGAAATATTTGACAGATTGACTAATGATTTATACTCATGTCTGGGGTTTGAAATTAATCAAATTATTTGGTTACTGACTTAAATATGGCTCGAAGAATTTCTTGGATGCAGTTTTTCGGTAATTAATTAGTCACAAACCAATTTGTTGGGTGCATCTATATCCTGTAGATAAAATTTTGTTATATTTTTGCTTTTCGCAAAGAAATAACAACCCTGTATACGCAGTATATCACAGAGCGCATTACTACGTCGCGTGATTTCCCGCATCACCGGGCTATAAAGCTCGTACAGCTACTGAAGAGAACCCCGTATACGAGAATCGATCGAACTTCAGCCAACCAGACTTCCGAATATCGATTCGCCCCTTCGTACCTGGTGCCGATTTTAATCTTGTAAAATATGATCGAGCAAATCGCTCGTCAAACGTACAACATGAAAGGCAGTACTCCGCCTTTTCTCTACTGAGTTTTTTTTTTTTTTTTCCTAAAAAGGGTTGCACTCTCCCCTGAGAATGCGTCTGACGTTTTTTTCATCCTCTCTCGACGTCCATCCAACGATAGGAATTGCGATAATAAACCGCATGCCCTATATTTGAATTTGAATAACCCGCGGATTAACATACGGGCACACGACAACCCTCGCGTTGCCTCAGGGTTGGCGTACTACGTAAGATTCCGCACGATCGCACCCGCAATTATTATAGAGCTAGAATAGCCCGTGAGGGGTAAAGAATTCGCGGGAAAAGGAGAGGGAGATGTGGCGTTACGTGACTGAAACGTCTCGAATACACAGAGGCCAAGAAATCCACGAATTACCATCGACAAAACCCTACGAACAATGTAGGGAAGTTTCCTGAGGTCGAAGAAAAAATTCACAATTTTAATTAATTGAATACAATTTTCAATGGAAAAATCCACTTCTGCAGGCGGCTGTGAACAGCAATTGAAAATTATCAATGTTCGAACGCCACGTGACGTCACGCAGTACCTCCGCCGCAATATTTTTCTGCGATTACTCTGGTTGTTCGCAGCGCCATCAGCCGGTGAAGGTGCTGGGTGACGTCACAAGCGACCGCGAAATTCAAAGGCTGTATCGAAAAACCTTGATTTACGTAGAAAATAACAACAGACAGTAGTAGTGTAGACAATGATTCTATTTATAGATATTGCGGCAAATTCAAATATTCAAATTTGTTACAGTATGTGCGTCTCACACGTGTTAAATTCGTAACTAATTTTTCTTTTCAACTTCCCGTTTCTCTGTTTTCATAGAAAAAAGGAACTTATTGTGATCACCCCGAAAATGAAAAGTTGAGTTTTCACTAAATCTTCACGTTTCGAGGTCCAAAGAATCATCTCCGACTATTTTCAGTTTGACGTCTGGGTGTGTGTGTGTGTGTGTGTGTATGTGCGTGACCACATTTTTGTCCGCGCGATATCTCGAGAACGCGTGGTCGGATTTCGATCAACTTGGGCTCAATCGACGGGGCTTTTCTTAACTTAGAACTGATTAGATTTTGGCTTCGGTCGGATTAGTACTTTTTGAACTATTCAAATAACAAAATTCTAAAAAATGCAACAAAAATGACGATATCTTGAGAACGAATCAACGGATTTCAATGAAATTTGGTACCATATGGTTTTTTTGATCGCTGATCACGAATCTGAAGTCAGTTTTGCAAAATTTTCATTTGGCGTATTCGATATGCTGCAAAAAAACTAAAAACATTTGGATTCGGATGAAACTTGGTACTCGTAGGTTTTTTGGGTCACTGATCACGAATCTGAAGTCAGATTAGCGAAATTCAAAATGGCGAGTCCGATTTGCTGGGAAAAATACTAAAAACATTCGAAATCTTGCGGAAATTTGTACTCGAAGGTTTGTCGAACCGCTGATCAAGAATCTGAGGTCAGATTTACAAATTTCAAAATAGCTGAGAATAAAATAAATAACGGGAAGTTCGAAGGCTGGCTCATAGTCAGCCCAAACCCGCTTGTTTTTTTTCGAGACCCCCCCCCCAAAAAAAAAACCTCTGTATCGTCAGAGGGCGGTGTGATACTCTCGGTCCAGAGTTCGAATCTCGGTGCCGGTTCGAAACCGCGGCACGGAGCATCTGGCGTTCACGTTAATCGTATGAAGCATGCGCGGGGATGCTACCCCACATACCGTCGGGGTTAATGCCAGTGACGTCAGAACGGCGTATACCGTCTCTGGGCGGGGTTGGGAGTAAAATTTTGTCGTCATTTCTTCTTGATTGATAATAATTCCCCTGAATAGCACGAAACAGGGACGAATTTAGCCGCCTCAAGTCTTTCCAACCCAACTGAGATGGATCGATGATCGGCCGGCTCCGATCCGGAAGGATCAGGTCTTCCAAGGCCTGCAGATTCTCGGGCTTCGGTATCCGGCGTCGCGGCGTCCACAACAGCTGGACCAAAACTCACTGCCGCCCTTAGCAGTCGCGGTGGAAGCGCGTTGTGCGCGCGACCACCGCCAAGATCAATAGACGGATCTCAGGGCATCCCAGGCGACAGGCTCCGGAATGATCTGACGCGCCTGCGCGAGACTCGACGCGTACGGATCATGCGTGACGTGTTAACGCAAATGCGTTCCGTACGACGTATCTACGTAAGGAGATGAGATACGGGGGAGGGGGAGGGGGGATGGCAGGAGAGGAGTATCCGCACCTGCACCTTGCCGGAGAAAATTTCAACCCCGAGGACGAGGGGGGTGGGTCGCGACGAAGGCGTTTCAATCATCCATAAACGATCCATTTCCGGTGACAGTCCGGAGCCGAGAACAACGCCGAGAACAACGCCGAGGATGATCGAAGGACCGTGGCAAGGAGCAAGAGGATCCATTTGAATTAGGGACAGAAGCGTACAATATCGAACATGATGGGGATAAGAAGATAATAATAATAATAAAAACGTGACAAGAAGCCAAAGACAGTAAAGAGCAAGTAAGAGATGAGGAGGTCTGCTGATCTGTAAGGGAAATTATGTCGAAGTTGAGACTCCCTTGATTGCGGGATTGACGATTTTTCACGATGTCTCAAGATCCGGTTGCTCGATCTGGAAATTTTTATTATTTACAAGGCGTCACCTTGGGGATGGTAGAATATAAAGTTTGTACATTGATTGATTTGTAAGATGCGGACGAATTGTCATTCAAAATAAAAAGATGTTGGTCATATTGAAGATCTGTGTTTAAAATTTCATCTCGATCTTACGGGTCTGCGTTTAGAAATTCTTCACGACTGAACTACGTTTAGTAGAATAAAAAACTTCAGCGGATATTTTGTTGCAAAAGTCCAAGCTTTTTGCTGGAAGTGTCACTTCCACTCCGAACCGCCACCACTAGTTTCGTTATAGTGTTATAAAATACGGATCTGAGAACGAAAAGCTTCGAATCGAATATACTCTACGGGATCGTCCGATTTCAGATTTTTCTGGTCTCAAAAGCTGTTCAGAAAATATCTAATTGTCAGGGAAGTTTCTTGATCTGGTCAAATTTGAACCAGATACTAATTACTAAATTATAATTTTCACGATCACTCAATCAAAAAGTTATGGTTTCAATTTTTGTCATCTGACATTTTTGCAACAAATATTCTAATATTGGACAAATGACTTGACAATAATTTATGAGTATAAAATTTTGAGTCCCTAGTAGGTCACCTCTAGTTTGCAAATTTCTTTCAAATACTATTGACACTAGTAGTTTACACATAGCAAGTGTGCTCCCACTCGATTTGATAGTGTTTCGATTAATTGCACAGTTGTTTATTAAACTCGATCAGAATCGTACGACTTCTACTCGAATGCGGTGACGAGGGGGATCTCGAGTCCCTCATTTTCAAACTAAGACAAAGGAACGACGCCAATGCTCTTGCGGAGGGTGGGAAGGGTCACAACTTTCGAAAATAATCAAATATAACACGATATCTCAGTACATTTCGTTACAAATCAAATTATCCCAACGCGAAGAGTGATTGAATTCATCCCTTCAAGGGTCTCGAAAATCTTGAGAATGAGGAATCGTTCAGTTGTCCAAAAACCGTCGTTGATACCTCAAATCACTATCAAATCGTTGACAGTATGGAAAAACGTGACATCTCAAATTGTGCTAGAAAAACATGACATCTCAGATTTTGAATGAAGAAGGTCGTATCTTCTACGCTGAAACATAGGACATACGACCCTTTTCTTCAATAATTTGAAATGTCTCGTTCTTGTGGCACAATTTGAGATGTCACGTTCTTCCATACTGCCGTCGAAATATACCAGAGTTAATTTATACTCTTGAAACAAACAAAAATCGAATCAAATCACCGGACCCTCTGAAATAAATAATCAAATTAGGGGCTGAGGGGGTGGTTAAATACTCCGGCCACACACCTCGGCGAGGGGGATGGAAAAAAGAGAGAGAGGGAAAAAAAGATAGGAGCTATTAATGTATGGTCGGTGGTTCGATTGTGCGAGTTTAGCAGGTACGCTCCTGCTACCACCGGGCGTAAGGGTGTGCGTGGGGCGGTGTGCCACCCTTGGACCGAGTCTGGCTATGGAACGGTGCCTGCCAGCCAGCTAACGGGGCGATGGTGGCATGCGGGGGTTGTTTTAGGTCGACGTAAAGAGAGGGTGGCGCCTGCGCCCGGGACCGAACCGGGACCCCTGACTGAGGAGCGCCACTCCCGAGCGCGACGTAGCTCGGGTGCGAGCGTCCGGACGATGTCCAGTGAAAGGATCAAAGAACAGAGGAGCAACCGGAGTACCGGCGGCCCCCTGCAGGCGCTAGCCTTATAGGAGAGGAGGACCCTCGAGGTCCGAGGCGGCCGGAAGAGGCCCGAAGACGTTAGGAGATAAAGGGAACGATAAACCGGCTGGAGGCCGGCGAAGAGGTCCAGGATCGCGACGCGACCCGCCTCCTGGGAGCCCAGGACGACAGACGACCAGGACACGCCGACCTCTGCGCGCCGAGCCTCGTAGCTTCGGCGAGACGCGACTCTTCGTCCCTTGTTTTGGGAAGTGGGATTCGTTAATTTATTATTTATTTTATTTTTTTTTCAAATTTCTTTTGCGTTTCTGTTTTTTGGTACTGAAACAAAGAGACCACATCATATATACAGTGAAACAAACGGGACTTCTCAGTGTGTGATAGTGTCTCTCGCGCAGTGAAGACCAGGGTGTTGGTCTCGACGAAGTACCCAACGAGACAACCAGATCGCAAGGGGATACGGAGGTGAAGAAGAAGAAGAAAACGGAGAGGATGCGGTCTCACGCAGCCTCATGGAGCATAGCGCTCCTCGCGGCCACCGTTACCCTCCTGCCCGCAACTTATCGCCTTCCCTTCGCCCATGCAGCGTGAGTACCTTCAGTGAGAACACTTACCAGGCCCGAAAGGCACTGTCCAGCTGCTGCAACCACCCGGCGATAAATTTAAGGGCGTCTTTTCTCATCCCTTATCCAATTTCGATGTACCTCAAACGAATATCCTCGTCCTTTTAGAATTTCAAACACGTCTTCCACCCTGGTTTCGCTCCTGGAGGAGTTGATCGAAAGTTTATCTCGATTCGGTGTGCTTGAACTTTGAGTGAATTATGTTTGTGAACGCATGAACTGATCAACTGGATCGTACGATCAATCGGGGATTCGGCGTCTCGATCAACCCTCTAGGATTTTCATATCAAGATTCGCGGCAGCGAATCGCCGCCAAGTACCCGAAGGCGTGAGATTGATAATCTGTCTCGTTGTTTCTTCTGTCATTGAAAATATTTACATTTCCACTTGGCAGCTGTGTCAGTATCGTTTCCTCCACTCGTTCTAGACCCCCAGACTTGATTTCAAGCTCTTCCCCCCTCCCCACCCGAAAGCTCTTGCACCAATGTGCCCTCTTGGCCGCCGCGAACCTCCAAGTGCCAACCACGAACCCTGTAGTGTGGTATCAGTGATCGTGGTAGGACCCTCGAGGCAGAGGGTACTCCCGACGTGGCAGAGCTCCAACTCTTCGCTACACCCCCTACCCGTTTGTCCACCACAGCCACCCCCTGAAAGCTCGCGAACACCGCGATCATCTCCGTCACCGGGTACACCTATACCCACACCCATACCTCTGGTCCTAACCCTAACCTAACCTCGAGTTAACCGCGCCCAAACCAGCCCCGCGCTAGCGCAAGGTCCTCGTGGCATCGCACCCCTCGGCTACGACTTTCCACCTCGACCACCCCGGGCCGTCTCGCTCTTGTCAACGTGCCACTCCCAGCATCCAAATTGCCATGGACCATTACCCGCTCAGATCCGGAATAAGATTTTTTTTTTTTTTTTTAAGGGATATGGAAACAGTCGTTGCACTTTTATAGGAGAACAATTTTTAGATTCGTCGTTAAAAAAGTCGTTAAGGTAGAAATAATTTCGGAGCAAGAAATTGTGAAAATATGAAATTTTTCACAAAAATTTGTACATGACGTCATTGACCATAATTTTCGAAATCTTGCGTAGAAGGCAATAAAAAAAATATAAAAAAAACAACTGAGGACAGATCAAATTTCTAGCAAAAAATTTCTCTACAGTAATAGAAATTTTGACCAGGGATATTTCCATGGTGACGTCAGTGACACTAATTTTCGAAAATTTCTGCAGATTTAGAATCTTTGATCTGAACGAAACTAAATTCTGCACAAATATTTTCCATAGTATCTAGAAAATTGATTCAAAATTTTTATCACGGTCAAAAAATGTAACAAATATTGTCAGAAATGACTACTTTTTTTTTTAAATCTGAATCGTTATCAGTCAAATCCATTATCATACCAGTTTCTTCGTATCTTCGATAAAAAAGATCCCAAGGTATCGTGATTTTGAAAAATGCAGAACAATCTTTGAAAAGCTGTAATCTTTGCGTCGATGCTAATTCGCTGAGGATATTCGTCAAGCACTAAAAATCATCTCGAAAGCTCCTCTCATGATGTACGAAAATGAGACAGAATTAAATCGATGTTTCCCTTCTCGAG